>PVHX01026323.1:0-21005 GCA_004024805.1 Geosciurus inauris
GAGGGGGCATGGGGACAGCAAGGGTGATGGAATATGATGGTCATAATAACCCTAACTTTATGTATGACTGCATATATGATGTGATTCTATACAACTTACAACTAGAGAATTGATATGTTATCCTCTATCTATGTACAATGAGTCAATTTACACTGTCAACATGTAAGCCTAAATAAAACAAGAATAAAAATAAAAAAAAAAAGAATGAGGTTAGGACCTTTATAAGGGGCTCAAGAGAGAAGAGTTCTTCCCTTCCCCCATAGGAGGACACAGGAAAAGGATGGCTATCTATGAAATAGGAAGTGGGTCTCACCAGACACCAAATTTTTCACAACTTTGACCTTGGATTTCCCAGTCTTCATAACTATAAGAAATAAATTTTTTATAATTATGCTACCCTGTTTGTGGTATTTTATTGTAGCAGTCCAAAAGGACTGAGAGTCCTAAATACAAAATGATAAAAGAGAAACTTCTTATAAGCCAGAAACTCAATTAGTGGAAATGGCATGTGGTACACGGATCTAGACTCTGAAATAAGAGAGAAGCCCAGTTACCAAGATAGAGATATGAGGCTGAAATGAGAAAAGCAGTAAGTTTGACAAGATGCCAGCTTATCCGATATATGGATTATTTCTGAAATTTCTTCCAGTAGTGCTCTGAATCTCAGAGCCCCACAAGAGAATGGAATTGGAGAACAAAGAAGACTGAGGTAGAATAAGGTGAGTCCCCATCAAAATTACAGAGATGAAAAAAAAAATGCCCTGGAAGGATATGAGAACACAAACATGAAACACTCATGTCAGTAATGAATTGATAAAAGGAAAAGAATAAATAAAAGGAAAAAAATCTAGGAAGAATAACAGAAAATAGAACAGACTGTTTCCTAGGCATCTATTATAGGTCTACAAAATCAATGGAATTATACATACAGGTCAGTATCTGACTTCAAGGAGTATATACAGAAATCAGAAAATACAATCACCCTAGAATACAATACTGTGCATTTGAGCTTCCTGTAGCAGTTTAAAGTAGATTCTAAGGTAGTTCCCCAAACCTATTCAATCTGAGTCTCTGCGACTGGGGTTTTGGCAGATGTTACGGACTGAATTATGCTCCCTTGTAAATTCATATATTGAAGTACTAAGCCCTAGTAACTAAGAATGTGACTGTATTTGGGGACAGGGCCTTTAAAAAAGAGATTAGTTTATAGAGCTTAAAGAGGAGACGTGGCCATTAGGATGGACCCTACTCCAATCTGCCTGGTGTCCTTATGACAAGAGGAAATTTGGACAGGAGACACATCAGGAATGCACATGTACAGAAGGAGGATGACTCAAGGGCACAGTACCAACAAAGCCACCCACAAGCCAAGGAGGCCTCACGAGAAACAATCTCTGAAAACTTTGCTTTTGGACTTCAAGTCTCCAGAACCATAAGAAAATTAATTTCTATTGTTTAAGCCACCAGTTTATGGTATTATGCTGTGACAGCCCCAGCAAACAAATTTATCATATGTGATATTTAATAACCTACATAGGTAATTCTGATATCCACACAGAGTTGAGAACCACATGGTTAGAGTTAAGATGTAGACCTACGGGGAAGATAAAGGAAAAGGGCTGAAAAAGTGTGTAAAGGAAATGTTACTTTACAAATAAAAAAGAAGCCTGGCACGGTGGTGCAAGCCTGTAATCCCAGCACTTTGGGAGGCTGAGACAGGAGAATCGCGAGTTCAAAGCCAGCTTCAGCAAAGGCGAGGTGCTAAGCAACTAAGTGAGACCCTGTCTCTACATAAAATACAAATTAGGTCTGGGGATGTGGCTTAGTGGTCGAGTGCTCCTGAGTTCAATCTCTAGTACCAAAGACAAAGAAAAAAAACAAAAAGCAAACAAATAAAAAAGAACGGTGATTGTTGTGTTGCCTGTGCCAGCTCCTGTGCCTGTTAATTTGGTCTGTAGCCTTGAAGCAGCCATGTTTGTGCAGAGCCCTCAGCTGTCCACAGGAACTCCTACATTTGCTAATCTGTTGTTTCTTCTGTTATTTTGAATTGAGTCAGATCGGCCCTAATCTTTTTCGGGGAATCTTGCTCTCCACCCATGGCAGCTAGCACATGTTCCTGTTTGTGTTCTTTGTTGGCTCCCTCTCCTGCTGTCATGTTGGAAATTGTGCAAGAGACAGAAGCCTAAGACCAAAGGCTTTTCTTACCATTAAACAAACTATTTTTAAGCTAGACAACATAAGGGTCATTTTTTGATGGGGTAATCTGGTTGCTATCCATGACTCGTATAAATCCTGTTTCTCAAAAAGAGTTGCAGCTTTAGCAGTTTCAGTGAAGCACTTATTAAGCATATTTGGCTCTGATGAAGGCAGATTCATTTCCTAATGATCTTTATCTGACTGAAAATAGCAAGTCTTGAATATTTTAGTCTTTGTGCAGAGAATATTAATGTTTTCTTTATTTTTTTTTCCAGAGAGACTGAAGCAAAATGGCTTCTGACAAATCAGTCAACTGAAACAAAATCTGAGGTTATCTTAACTCCTGTCTCTGACTACTTAGCAATGACATATATTCAACTAAAATTCCAGCATCCCATTTTCTCAGTGGTTCCAGTGGAAAATATCTAGACCTTACTCATTTGCTTAAATACTTCAAGCTTTTAAAGAAAATAGCACCTTTTGTTAAAGCAAAGAATGACATCAGCAAGATCAGTGGAATAGGAGATCTCAGTCTTCATCCTCCAACAAAAACAATTAGCTACAAATAAGAATAGCCTTGGGGAGCTCAGGTGTATATTTATGAAGATTTGGCAACATAGATAAAAAAACCCAAGAATAATTGCACCAAAAGGGTAAGAAGAAAAGTGATTTTGCATGCATCATCCCATCCCCCAGGCTACAAGTTCCTCTCCCAGGGAAAAGGAGAGGAAGGTAAATGAACAGTTTTCTCAGACTTGGGGCATTTCCCAAAGGATCTGCTTTGATTTTGCCTTACCCAGATCATTGGAGAGACCAGTATAGCTGAAATATCTAAAGACAAAGAGGGTGGGAACTCTCAGTATCTGTCATGAGTAGATGTAGTGAGTGGGTGCCACTGTGATCCTCAGTGGCTTACTCTCCAGCTTTCACAACTGGGGACCTCAACAGCTCTTGTAGGATTACACCCACAACCCCTCCTCACCACCTTTCACTATTAAGGACTCCATGGTGTTTGCCATTGTGGATCCCAGATATCTGTTCCACCAGTTGCTTTCACCTCTGAGAATTGCAAATTTTTGCCTTTGCAGACTCCAGTTGTCTGAAAGACCATCCTTCTCCCTTTCCCCTTTATTAAGTTTCCCAGCTGGTGCCACTATAGGTCTCCTAGCTCTGGGACACAGCATGTCACTGTGTGTACATACTTGCAAATGCTCTGGGTCCCTGACATAGTCCCTGGCTTCCAATGCTGCATGCATGTCACAGCTGCTCCTGCAACCATGTGTACATAGCTGATCCTAACCTTACTGCCAGTCCCCACTGCCATGCAGGTACCTGTGACTGGTTCCTACAGCCATGCACAAACATGCTACAAGCCTCAGCTGCAGATGCATGCATGCAGCTAGCCCTGACTCCTGTTGTTGGCCCCTCACCATGTTCATGCCTGAAGTTGCTCTCTGCAACTGAGCTCATAGTGCTGCCAGCTCCAACCCATGTAGTCACATATGTACCTGCAGTTGGTCCCTATAGCTAAGCACATGCACACCATTGTCCCCCAAAATGTCCACTATTGTTAGCTCCAGTCCATTGCTGCTGGACCCAGAGGTATTACTGGAGACCTCAATAGCTTTCTCCTTATTGTGGAACCCTGAAGTCCACCAAAGGTCATGCAGCTACTGATGTGAATGGATCTAGTATCCTGAGCTAATGTGATACTGTGCCACATAATTCTTGTGCCCCTTGTGCAACAACATACTCCATGGTGCTCTCACCTTACTGAAGAGAGTCTTACCAAAGCTAGTCCATAAAATGTGCACCTATGAAATGTGCACACTTCAAATGTGCACCTATGAAAGTCTATAAGAATCACAAAAAATTATAATAAATTTATAGTAACCAACCCCCAAGAAATAGAGTTCCACAAATCACCTGACAAAGAATTCAAAATTCTTGAAATGATATATTAATTAAATGTATTGTATTATTTCACAATGTATACATATATCAAAACATTGTTACATAATTCAAATAGATACATCTTTTGCTCATCAATCATACCTCAATAAAGCTTGAAAAAAGGACTAGAGTTCATTGTACTTCTCAGTTACTAGCTGATGTTTCTTCTATTGACACTATGCATCTTCATGCAATGAATCCTTTGCCGTGGCTGCTAGGGATGCTCAGAATCCATTCGATGTTCTACTTCTGTTGAGCATTATGATTATTAACTATTCCTTCATATTATAATTTTTAGTTTCATTTTGTATTCAACCCAAATTCGTCATTTACTTATTTTAGGTTTTGAAAAGTTAAACTGGGCATATTTAAATTATCTTTTAAAAAGTAGATCTTGTTTCTTTCTGCATTAAATTGAAGAGGATACAATGGGAGTTTTACTCAGACTTCAGAAGCTTGAGGAGTTATTTTCATTGGCAAGAATAACCCAAGTCTAGTGACTCTTGCCCTTGCACTTCTTTACACTGGGTTCTGATACCAACATGTGTTCCTTCCTGGCTCCCTCTCCCCCTTCCCATGCACCTAAGCAAAAGTTTCTCTAAGCAGAGTTTCTTCATCCACTCTATCTTTCTATTCAAATCAGCTCACTAAAATAAATGTCATAGGTTTGCCAACTATACTACTTTATTAAAATTTCTTCTAAAAATTTTAATTTTTTCCATTTGTTCCTTTTAGTTAGACATGACAGTAGAGTATATATATATTTTTTAATATTTTTTTAGTTGTTGATGGACACAATGTCTTTATTTTATTGCTTTGTATGTGGTGCTGAGGATCGAACCCAGGGCCTCATGCATGCGAGGCAAGCGCTCTACCGCTGAGCCACAATCCCAGCCCTATATTTTGATATATTTATGCAAACATGGTATTTCTTATTCTAATTAGGATCTCAGTCTTGCAATTGTACACGATGTGGAGATTCACTGCTGTATATTCATATATTAACATAGGAAATTTATGTCAGATTCATTCCACTGTCTTTCCTATTCCTATCTCCCTCCCTTCCCTTCATTCCCCTTTGTCTAATTCACTGAGCTTCTATTCTTTCCGTTTGTCCCCCCTTGTTGTTTGTTAGCAACCACATGTGTGAGAGAACATTTGACATTTGGTTCTTGGAATTGGCTTATTTCACTTAGCATGATAGTCTCTGGTTCCATCCATTTACTTGCAGATGTCATAAAGCTGTTTATTTTTATGGCTGAGTAATATTCCATTGTTATATATACCACATTTTCTTTATCCATTCATCTGTTGAAGGGAACCTAGGTTGGTTCCAGTGCTTAGCTACTGTGAATTGAGCTGCTGCAAACATTGATGTGGCTCCATTACCATAGTATGATGATTTTAAATCCTTTGTGTATATACTGAGGAGTGAGATAACTGGGTCAAATGGTGATTTCATTCCTTGTTTTTTGAGGAATCTCTATACTACTTTCCAGAGTGGTAGCACCAATTTGCTGTCCCAACAGCAATATATGAATGTATCCTTTTTCTCACATCCTCCCCAATATTTATTGTTACTTGTATTCTTGATTGTTGCCATTCTGACTGGAGTGAGATGAAATCTCAGTGTAGTTTTAATTTGCATTTCTCTACTTGCTAGAGATGTTGAACTTTTTTTCATTTGTTGACTGATCATATTTCTTTTTCTGTGAAGTGCCTATTCCATTCCTTTGTTTGTTTATTAATTGGGTTATTTGTTTATTTGGTGTTGAAATTTCTGTAGCTCAATCCAGTCTGTGTTACAGTTTTATTCTACTTGGAAAGCTAGGAAATGTACCACAGAGTACAGGGAAGTGCCCAGATATGCTCTGTTTTCTTTTGCTTTTGTTTTTCATCAGTCCCAGGGCAATGTTCCTACTTAAAGTTCTCTGAGTATTTTTACTGTCTTCTTCCTTCAACCATTACACAGGGTCATAGCATCTCCACCAGGCTACACCCATGTTAGTGATGCCCTGTTGAATAGACTTCTGTGTAACTTTTGTGCCTCTGACACACATGGTGTTTGTGAGATATAGATGGAAATAATTAATTTCCTGACACTTAGGCTCCTGGAACAAACAGTGTTTGCTGAAAATTCATTGGGGAAGGTACAAGAGTGCTATGCCCTTTATGGATTCAAAGAAAAGAGCATTAATTAAGAAAATTATTCTCTTTTTCATTTGCGTCCTTCTCAGTTTTGTAGCCACAATGTAGTTTTATGTTTCTTCCATTCATGAATTATCTCCATTAGCTATTTGTTTCAGGTTATTGCAATTAAATATTAAACTATATGTAAAGGAGAATTATGAGCTATTGAGATTTTGCTTCTACTAATAAGAAATTTTAGAGTAATACCCGTGGCAGCATAGTATAATCACTTAGGACTTCAAAACACTGATTCTCAAAGGGATTTTATTGCCTCCTACTGGAAACTAGTGGTAAGAAATAGATATTCATCAGGTCTCCAGTGTGAATGGTGCTGATTAGATGTGCATTGAAATAATTAACCAAAAGCATAACAAAATCAGAGGCACAGAAGTTATTAGTTAATATAATTAACTCCCCTCCTTACATTTCATAAGGGCACGAGGAGGTCTCCTACTTAGGTCTCTGGTGTCACCTGTGGGCTCTTGGCATTCTCTGAGTCTCTCTCTTCAGTCCTCTCATCCTCTCTCCACAGCTTCTTTCAGTCTCTTTGTCTGTCCCTCCCTTGGGACACCAGAAAGTTATCCTGGCCCCAGTCCTTCCATGTGTTTGGTAAGTTTCCCACTTCAGATTTGGTCGAAAGGCAATGTTAATGGTTATTTTCTCCTAAGATTCTGCTGACTCTCAGGTGTGGAGAATTGGGTTCTGATCTAAAAAGCATGGAGGTTGGAGTTGAAGATGGAAGTAGACAGGGAATGCCTCTATTCTGGTTTATTGCCCCAAATTATGACTATGACTAGATGCTCCTCAATTATGACAAATGTGTCATAAAGAAAGTTAATTTTTAGCTGGGCTTGGTGATGCATGCTTAAGTTAAATGTTCTCAACTGAGGGCAGTTTTGCTTCATAGGTGATATTTGGCAATATCTAGAAGCATTTTTGATTGTCACTGTGAGGGAGAGAAGTTGCTACTAGAAGTGTAAAGGCCAATAATGTTACTAAGCATGCTAGAGTGTACTCAATAGCCCCATACAACAAATAATTACTGAGTTCAAAATCTTCCCACTGTAGCCTCATCCATGTTTTGATTAGGGAAGCAAAATCACTAGGATTTACTTTTGGACATGTCCTGGTAGGATTCAGTTCTAATGTGAAGCAAGATCACTTTCTGTGACAAAAGGCCAATTTGGCCTCATTTCCCAGTTTTCTGTCTTTATACAACGCTCTCTCCCCTCTCCCTTCCCCACCCCTACCTCTCTCAGAGGAAATCAAGATAAATCTCAAGAATGTTCAAAAGTATAAACTTAGGGAGGATGTTCATTGAAGGTTAGATATCCATTCTGTTGCTTTGTCTTTGAGATGGGAGGGCACACTTGGACTATACAGGTATTAAAGAGAATAGACAATTCCTTCCTTCTTCACTCATATCTGGCTGCTCTGGGAGGGTTAGCAGATAATCTAAAGGATGCTTGACTGTATTAGCTCAGGTTGCCATTGAAAAAATCCCCTTTCCATTTCTTGTCTGTACTTAAAGAAACTTCTCTTTCCTATTATTGGTGTGTTTGTTCCAAGTGCAATAATGCCCTTTCCAGATGTGAATAGAATTAATGTTGCCCTTTACAGTTGAGATGTTAATTGTTTTTGTTTCTATATGATCCAATATTGAATAATTTGGAAAGTGAAGGGAAAGCTTTGGTTAAGAATTGCATAATTTTCAGTGTCAACCTTAATATATTAATACTATTTGTTGATTAATAGTAAATCATTATTTAATTACCTCACTTTTAATATGGCACATTACTTATACTATGGTATAAATCATCATCATTTACCTCAAAGACCTTATTAAAATACTACCAGTTATTCAACTTCAGTATACCCAAAAGGCCATTTAAGGTCTCTGTCTATGGAGTGTCTGTCTCTTTGTTTGGTTTGCATTTATCCATTTATTCATCACAAATGTTTATATATATATAATGAACACTTGATAGGCACAGTGTGCAAATACATAAGACCTTTCACTAGCTTTTGGAACTTCATACTTTGACAGGTGTACCACAGTCACTTAACAGTTTGATTTGCTTATACATTTGCTATGTAAAAAATTAACCAGCACTTCAGTGGCTTGAAGCAACAGCATTTATATCTCACAGTTTCTGTAGTCCAAGCATCTGGGCACAGCTTCTCTGTTTTTTTTTTCCCCAGGTTGCAGTGAGTGCTGACCCGGCTGTGTTCTTATTACAAGGCTCCAGCAGGGAGCCTAGAAACTCACTCATGTGGTGGTTGAAGGATCCAGTGTTTTTGGCCTGAGGGCTTCAGTTCCTCACTGGCTGTGGGCCAGAAGATGCTCTCAGTTTCTCCCTACCTGGGCCTGTTCATACCATAGCTCAGAGCATGGCAGATAGTTTCTGTCAGAGAAATCAAGTGTAAGGGAGAGAGAGAGAGACAAAAAACCAGTAAGACAGAAGCCATCATTTGTAACCTAATCATGAAAGTGACATCCTAATACTCTTGCCATATTGTATTTGTTAGAAGGAAGTCTCAATGTTCAGCCCTTAAGAAAAATTAATCTGAGGGGCAAAAATCTGAAGTATCCTTTGATTTTTAAAAAATTCTGATTTCATTGAAATTCTTATTTAAAATTACCTTAAGGGGCAGCAAAGAATATAGGGGAATTCTTTAGGAATAAAGAGGTTGGAAGTTAGACAACATACTAAGACTAGGGTTAGAGGAGGGAGGGATCAGGCTTGATTTACACTGGATTTAAAGACAATATGGATATTTTTTTATATACCTATATAAATCTGTGGACTGAATGCCTTTGCCATTTATGTCATTTACTCACTTTAAGTGTTGATATGTGATTGAGAGGGGACTAACACCAATGTTTGAAATTAAATAATCATTTTATGGATTTAAATCTTGGTGTGTCTAATTTAAATTGGTTGTTTGTAGAATCCTATCAAACCTATTAAATCATGTTAGGTGGAATTTGTTCCAGAACAATTACTGATGCTTCCACCAGACTTTATATTCCTTTCTATAATTATTTTCCAATATATGAAATGCTGTAAAAGATCAGAACAAATGAGTTTTTGCTCATTGAACTTGCTATTTTTAATGTTTTGAATATGATGTTTATTGGGCATGAGAAATGAAAATATTAAAATCTCAAATTTGAGATAAAATCTTAGTACAATGAACAAAAACAATGACACTTCCCATGCCTCATCCTTATTACCACTTTTTTCCTCTGCCTCAGACCCTTCAGCAATATACCCCGACCCCCACTGCTGCTATCTTGGCTGGAGCCAGAGTTCTCTCTCTGCTGGTCTCCTGCCAGAGCCTTCCGACAGCTTCTCTACTGCCACTCCTGCCCCTCAATTAACTCTCTCTCTCTCTCTCTGGTCCTGAGGATTGAATCTAGGCCACTTACCACTGAGCTACATATCCAGTCCTTTTTATTTTTTATTTTGAGACAAGGTCTCACTAAGTTGCTGAGGATAGCCTCAAACTCACAATCCTTCTGCTTCAGCCTCCAGAGTTGCTGGGATTACAGATATGCTTCAAACACACTTGACCTAAAACTCTTCCTTTACATAGCAGGACAGTGATCTTAAAACAAACAAAAGAAGTCAGATGACACCACACCCTTTTCAAAGCCCACCTAGAGCTGCTCATTCAACTTGAATAAAACACAGATTTCATAGATTGTCCCAACCTGCCTGTCCAATGTCTGCTACGCTCCTTCTCACTCTGCTGCACTTGTTTTGATCCTTATATTTACTAAACTCTAGAGGGTGATTCAGGTGAGTCCAGCACACCAATAAACAAATTAAAAACAACAAATAAAAAAGCAAATCTGTGGTGATCAGAGTGCTCATACCAAATACTTTTATAGATAAGTTTCCCATGAGCTGTTGCCCGAATCAATTCAAATGGTCTCACGTGTTAAATTCTAGTTTATTCTGTTAAATGACCACAGTTTTTACATAACTGCGAAGCCAATTCCTGTAGCTTTCTCTGCCATTACTCTCTAAGGGGAGTGATAATGACAAGTTTGGCTGTTAAGCTAGTTTTAGCTAAGAGTTATAAGACTCATAATGTATTTCTTTATTTGAAGATGTTTAGCAGTAACATCTGTACCAGGAATTTCATGGTATGTAGAAACTAGGTATGTGAGCCTGAAGCAAATTTCTTTGTTATTAAATTCTCTCTCCTTTGGTTCATCAGTCCTCATGAGCACACATATCCTAGTTGTCAGAAATGACCTGTCAACAACTTTGGAAGAAGTTGGCTCTAACTGCTTAACTCTTTCCTTAGAAGGGAGATGTACTTTCTTGGCCAAACAATACACCATCACACTGGGTATACTTGAAAGGGGTGGAGAAAATGAAGTTTTTTTGTTTTTTGTTTTTGGTGGGAGGGATATCAGGGATTGAACTCAGGGGCACTCGACCAGTGAGCCACATTCCCAGCCTTATTTTGTATTTTATTTAGAGACAGGGTCTCACTGAGTTGCTTAGCACCTTGCTTTTGCTGATGCTAGCTTTGAACTCGTGATCCTCCTGCCTCAGCCTACCGAGCTACTGGGTTTACAGGTGTGCGCCACTGTGCCTGGCTAAAAATGGAGTTATTAATCATTTTTTGTGTTCTGCAGAAAATGTAATTTCTCTTTTCAGTAAAGAAAATAATTTCTATTTGCTTATAAAAAGTGAACTCTGACTCTTCTCATGACTTTTGGGTCATGCCTGGAAGCTTGTCTATAACAATTCCATAGGACTCAGTTCCTTTCATAGGTTATTCTTTCTCCTAGATGTTTTTATGTGGTGGAGAGAGTTAAAGCCAACCTTAGGTTACTTTTTCTGGAGATTTCATGTTGTGACTTTTGAGTTCTTTCAAAATATTCCCTGCCTAAAAGACTGTAAGTTCTCAGAAAAATATATTAAGATACGCTGAAAATAAAGATATGTTACATTAAAAGCTTTCATCATTTTCTCCAGATAGTCAAAGAATTGCCTGTTAAGCAATTAATGTGGGTGTTCAGCACTTCACTAGGACAGTTAACAAATACTTTGGGGATTCAATAACAACACATATATCACAGTAAAGAAAGAATACTATATAGCATAAAAGAAGAAAGAAATCAGAGACTGCAGGAACCAAAGGATGAAGATCAAGAAGACTGCAATAATCTGCATAGCCCTCAAGGGTCCTTAGTGATGGGAATCATTTGCCTAGGAGCCAAAGCCTTAGTTATTCTCCCTGTGAAGTCTATATGAGAGTTTTGTATTTTTCTTTTCCAAATGACATTCTACCCCCTCAGAAATATGATCATTTATGCTGGCTTCATCTAGAGAGTCTTCATCCCTGAATCCTCCTCTTTATCTAGGGACTCCAGATATTCTCAGTGTAAGGTTAGATTTATAGAACTATCCAATCCCATTTGTGCCTTCAAATCTGGGCTCAGGTTTTCTTTAAGGCAACATAATAACTTCTTACCAAAACTCTACATAGAACCTGCAAAGAACAGATTATCTCCTCTGCCCAAGAACCTCAGAATGGGAGATAAATAACATTCTCTTCATTCTCAGTACTACTCACAAACTGTTACTCATTCTTTTTGGAGACTTAGGCCTTTTATTGTTCTCTTCTGCATAGCTGTTGAATACCAAACTTCTGATGACTCTTCCATAGTCAGTAATGACTGTGGACCTTGGCTCCCTGTCTTCCTCTTCACCCCAAGCCCCACCATGGTTCTTAAAAGAAGCACAGGCTTTGGAATCAGAGCTGGGTTTGGGACAAAGCTCTGCCATCTACCAGTTGCATGATCCTCGGCAAGTCGCATAATTTCCTTGACCCTTAGTTTTCTCATATGTAAAATATAACAATGGTGTTTATTTCAGGAAGACTGTGCAGCTATGCATAAAAATTTCTTACCACAATGCCAACTCATAGAAAGTGATAGACGTTGCTTATGAGAATTGCTATGATATGGGCAGTACACCCAACCCTAATTTATGTTTATCTCCACAGCTCTATGAATCTCCACACTACTCAGCTATCTTTAGCTTTATGTCAAAAATTTTATTGCTCTTCCTGAAAAATCCCAAACCTCTACATTTTTACACCACCTTTTTCTCTTATTCTAGCCCTCTTATTTCTGTACTTAAGTAAACCTGCTCTTCATTTTTTTTTTTTTTTTTTTTGGATCCTCGGTTCCTCCTTGTTCTCCTTTCTCTCTTATTCTCTAAGAAGTAAAAATCTCATGATACTGTTTATAACAATGTTTGACAGCTCTTGTTTCCCTGTCTTTCTTCTTCATCTTTCTGGTAAAACTTTATCCTAAATCAAATCAAGTGATCACATCTTATGTGTTTCCACCCAGTCACTAGAGAGCTATTAGAACTAAAATACATTTCAGTGTCTATAAGGTTACAGTCTTGAACCTAGCCCTGGTGAACTGCCTCTGCCATGCCTCACACTGTTCTTTGACCTTCAACACATTTTGAGTTCCCTATCTCTTCATATTACCTCCATGAAAAATCCTAGATGAGCATCTTATCATCTAGATCATGAGAGGAACTTTGTTAACCTTCTACTTCGTGACTCTCAATGCTTTTCCAACTCCCCTCCCTCCAGTAATACAGATCTACAAGTTCTTTTAGTAGAAAGTTCTATATGTCATCCATCTCTATTTCATTAGGGATGTCTTTCCATTGTTCATCTCTTTTGTTTTATCCTTTCTTCACCTAGTTGTTCTTTCCTTCAGAATATAAATGTGTTCTAACATGTTCCTTCTTCATATGCTTATCTTCTCCAGACAATTTTCACTAGATTATCTGTTTGTAGCATTCTCTTGGTATTTCCTGCCTCTCTGGCCAGGCTTTCTCAGCCACCATTGTAGGCTCTTCTTCATTTTCCTCCTCTACATCTTCTTTATCCTTTAGTAAACTAACTTTTTTAGGGGGGGGTTATTCTCAACTCTTTCTTGTCATTGCTAGATTATACCAAACATAGGTGTGTTAGTCAGATTTCCATCTCTGTAACAAAATACCCAAGAAAAACAACTGAAAGGAGGAAACCTTTATTTTGGCTCATGGTTTCAGAGGTTTTAGTCTGCAGTTGCTTGGCACCATTGCTGTGGTCAGGCAGAACATCATGGAGGAAGGATATAATGAACCAAAGCTGCCCACCTCATGGAGATCAGAAGCAGAGAGAGAGTCGGAGTGAGGGGAGATTGGGAAGGGGCTGGGGATAAGATATACCCTTCAAGGACACTCCTCCAGTGACCTACCTCCTCCAACCAGCTCCTGGCAGCCCATTCAGCTGTGAACCTGCTATAACTCTGTTGATGAGGTTAGCCTCTTCATGATCCAGTAACTTTCCAAGAATCTCACCTATGAACATTGCTGCATTAAGGACCAAGCCTCCAACACAAGAGCCTTTGGAAGACACTGGACATTCCAGATCTAAACCATAACAGAAACTGTGTACCTTTAGTTAAATTAGTGTTTGGTAGGAACTCAAAAGAAGCTAGATTGAAGGGCTGATACACAAAGTAGAAATATTATAAATGCTTAACATCAGCACATTGGGTCTATTCATTGTTGGCTTGTAGGTTTTATTTATCGTTTGAAAATAAATCCACAGAGTAAATGACACAGATAATACTTCCTGATCTTTGTTCAGTGTTTGGAGAAACTACCAAGACATACACAAAGTGTCCCTCTGGAGTTTCTGAGAAACTAAAAACTGATTAGAGGGCTTTTTGAGCACCTGCTGCCTTCCCCCTGGGTACCCGTGGGTACTTGATGCATCTTGACTACCAACCCTACCTTTCTCTGTATGTTACCAAAACAAGTGTAGATGCTTTAAATTAGTTTCGCTTGCCATTCTCCTTCTTTCTAGATTTTTCTTTCATAGAGCCAGAATAGCAGCAACATGGACACAGGTAACATTCTTCAAATAATCTTGGTTTATATTTTGGATGTTTTCTCAAAATCCTATTTCTTTTTCAACCATTTCACTAGAGTTACATAATTTATTGTTTTATGTTTCTCTGTTGTCCTGTAATTTTAGTACATGCAAAGTGAGTTCCAGATGCAAATTGTGATTTGGCTTGTTAGTCTGGATCTGAAAACCATTTGATTTAAAACTCTAGAGAGAGCAGCTTTTCTTTCTAGAGGCTTGAATCACTATGTCTCTGGTGACTTGGTGGCAGTGGTAAATATGTTTGAAAACGGAGTCTGGAATGGTAAAGGAAGAGGCAGCTTTCAGTCATCACAGGATGCAAAGTAACCAGAAGCAGATCAATTACACAGCAGCAAAAGACTCTTCCTTCAGAATCATCTTTAAAATTGTTGCTCAAATTATGGTTAAAATATACCTCCCCTTTCCCTTTCCCCTCTCTTGTTGCCCCATAACGGAGATGAGTAACAAGCAGGAAAAAAATGTAATTTCTTACATTCTGTAAGAATGTTGTATTTTATAATGGTGCTTGGCACCATTGCTGTGGTCAGGCAGAACATCATGGAGGAAGGATATAATGAACCAAAGCTGCTCACTGCATGGTGGTCAGAAGCAGAGAGAGAGTGGGGGGGGGGGATTAGGTAGGGTGCTGGGGATAAGATATACACTTTGAGGACTAGTGTCCTCCTCCAGTGTCCTCCTTCTCCAAGCTACCTTCTCCAACCAGCTCCTATCAGCCCATTCAATTATCAACTTGCTATAACTCCATTGATGAGGTTAGCACCCTCCTGATCCAGTAACTTTCTAGGAACCCCACCTATTGCTGCCTGTTGTATTTTATAATTTTATACTTCTTGTGTAAATATTATTGATAATTTGAATTTTTCTTATGATTGAAATACAGAGTAACCCTTGTCATGTGATCCTTGATGGGGTTTGCTAACTTTATCTATTTTAGACCATTCTCATTTTATTTTCACAACTAGGCCTAGTGTTATGCTATAGATGTTCAAGTGGCAAGGCTGGCATTTTTTCCATATATCTTTAAAAAAGGAAGGGAACTGGTACTTATCGATCACACATAATGTGGTGGACACTGCCAGTTGCTTTCTGTATAAAATCTCATTTAATTCTTCATCACTCTAATCCCATGATGAACAGATTGTTTTCACAATTTTAGATTAATGTACTGAAGTTTAGAGAACTTATGGAATTTGACCCATGGAACATGGAATGTGGGAACCTTGGATTTAATCCAATCATGATTGATTGCAGAAGCCCATTATCATTCTTTTATCCAGTTCTATTCCTACTGTGACTAGGGAGTATCCCAAATTTAGTATTTACTTGCTCTTTTACTTCTTTTTTAAAAATATTTTTAGTTGTAGATGGACGCAATACCTTTATTATTGTGATGCAGAAGATTGAACCCCGTGCCTCATGCGTGCTAGGCAAGTGCTCTACCACTGAACTACAACCCCAGTCCCCATATCTTTTACTTCTTATTTTTTTTCTTTAAAAAATTTGCTGCGTTTCCTGACAGAGTCTCTATGTCTCTCATAAACTGCTGGGGTCAGTACAATGTGTATACATATACATCTGTTGTCTTCATTCTATGAAATCTTCTCTTGTCTGTTCTTTTCTCTCATCTAGAATCATGACCTTCCTGGTTGAAGCAGTGAGGCAAAGGTTAAGTGATTGTTAGCAGTTGTCCAACAACTAAATTAAATGGGCAAGAACATTGGTTTATAAAGTATTTTCTTTTCTTTTTTTCATGTTTTTATTTTGTGGGTTTTTTTTTCATATTTTTATTGGTGGATTATAATTTTACGTAAGGATGGGATTTGTTGTTCCATACTTGTACATACACACAGTATAACAATACAAGTTGGCCAACATCATTCCCTGTGAATTTTTTTTTAAACTCATCCATAGTAGTTGGACAATGCTGACTTATGAGCCCTCAACAAGTTACTCTAGGTTGTTACTCAGGGCTGCCTATGAAGCAATACAAACATGGGGGCTATAGGTTGGCATGTTTTAATTTCATATACTTTTACATTACACATACTGTGTCTCTATAATTTTGATTTTAATCACAAGGAGCAAAAGCAAGAATTAATAGTATTTCTATGCAGTTGGAAGTGCTACATTTGTTAATAATCTGAGTGATTATTTTTGATATATTATGTAAGATAATTTTGTTACTGTGTTTTCATTTTACAAGATAATTACCGTAGTCACAAAAATAAGTGTTGACATTATCTTGATGGGTTGTTATTGAGTGCTTGCTTATCATCTCAATTGTTTTCAACCAACTTTTGGTTTTAAACCTAACTTAGCAAGGCAGGAAGTGTCATTCCCCTATCCCTCTTGGGATCACACCTGGAGAAGTGGATGGAAGCAGCAGAAACTCTCAGATCTATCTAGAGGAACCAGAGTATTGGGGACTTGTGCCTTACTCTCCTAAGCATAGTGAGGGAGATGCTGAGACTAAGCAAAACTCTGAATTCAAAATGGTTTGAATTGTGGTCCCCAAAAGAATATGTACCCCTGGAAACTCAGAATGTGAACTTATTTGGAATAAGGATCTTTGAAAAAGTAATTAACCTAAGGATCTTGGGATAAATTATGGTAGATTAAGCTGAACCCTAAATCTAATGATAAGTGCCCTTATGAGATAGAAGGGGAGACATACAGAGAGAAGAAGGCCATGTGAAGATGGAAATGAAAATTGAGCAATGCAGCCCTAAGCTGAGGAGTGCCATAGGTTGCTGGTCATCACTAGAAGCTTGGGGAGAGGCATGGAGCAGATTCCTCAGACACTGCGAAGGAACCAACCCTACTAACACCTTGATTTCAGATTTCTGGCTTCAGGACTGTGAGAAAATAAATTTCTGTTGTTTCATGTCACCTGTTTTGTGATGATTTGTTACAGTAGCCCTAAGAAACATGTATTAGCAAGTATGGAGCCAGGGGACCTGTAGGCAACCTCATAGTCTCATCCTGCAAGTCTGTGTGCACAGAGAGCAACTAAGATTTCTAGACCAAGGGGCCAGAGAGCTGGAGTTATCCAAAAGGACCTCAAGGCAGGATAAAGAAGAATCAGAGTTTGGAAACCTTGGGCCCAGAGCAATAGCTTGGACTCCCCTGTTGTCCAAACTCCCCTGTTTCATATATTCATATGTGAATATAGCAAAGTTATGTCCAATTTATTCTACTGTCTTTCCTATCCTCATCCTTCCTTCTCCCTTCTATTCTTTACCCTTTATCTAATCCAATGAACTTCTGTCACCCCCCCCCCACCATTGTGTGTTAACATCTACATATCAGAGAGAATATTTGGCCTTTGGTTTTTTGGGATTGGCTTATTTCACTTAGCATGATAGTTTTAGTTCCATCCATTTGCTGGTAAATGTCCGAATTTCATTCTTCTTTTTGTTTTTGGTACCAAAAATTGAACTCAGGTTTGCTTGACCACTGAGCAACATCTCCAACCCTGTTTTATGTAGAGACAGGGTCTCACTGAGTTGCTTAGTGCCTCGCAACACGTTGCCAAGGCTGGCTTTGAACTTGCGATTCTCCTGTCTCAGCTTCCCAAAGTGCTGGGATTACAGGTGTGTGCCACTGCGCCTTGCTAATTTTATTCTTCTTTATGTCTGAGTACCACAATTTCTTTATCCATTCATCTGTTGAAGCACACCTAGGTTGATTCCATAGTTTAGTTATTGTGAATTGAGCTGCTATAAACATTGATGTGGCTGCATCACTGTAGTATGCTGAGTTTAAGTCCTTTGGGTATAAACTGAGGAGTGGGATAGCTGGGTCAAATGGTGGTTCCATTTCAAGTTTTCTGAGGTATCTCCATAATGATTTCCAAAGTGGTAGCACCAATTTGCAGTCCCACCAGCAATGTGTGAGTGTACCTTTTTCCCCACATTCTCACCAACATTTATTATTGTTTGTATTCTTGATAATTGCCATTCTGACTGGAGTGAGATGAAATCTCATTGTAGTTGTGATTTACATTTCTCTAATTGTTAGAGATGTTGAACATTTTTTCATGTTTTTTGACTGATTATATTTCTTCTGTGAAGTGTCTGTCCAGTCCTTAGCCCATTTATTGATTAGGTTATCATTATTATTATTATTTTTGGTGTTAAGTTTTTTGAGTTCTGTGTATATCCTGAAGATTAATGCTTTATCTGAGGTGCAGGTGGCAAAGATCTTCTCTCACACTATAGGCTCTCCCTTCATGTTCTTGATTGTTTCCTTTGAATAGCGCATATTTAAAGCATAGAATTTGATGAAATTTGTCCTATGTGTACACCTATGAAACCATTATAGTCAAGTTACTAACCACTAACAACAACCTTCATCTCCAAAAGTTTCCTTCTGTCCCTTTATGATACCTCCCTCCCTTCCCATCATTTATTCCCAGGCAACTTCTGATCTGATTTCTGTCACAATATTTCATTTTCTAGAATTTACATAAATGGACTTATATAGTACATACTCTTTGGGGGTGTTGTTGTTTTCACTTAGCATAATTATTCTGACAGTCATCCAGGTACTACATGTGTTTATAGTTGTTTATTTTATTGCTTATTACTGCCCTATTGCATACAAACTATAATTTGTTTATCCATTCACCTATTGATGGAAATTTTAGCTGTTTCCAACAACTACAGTGACTGAATATTTTTATACAAGTCTTTGTGTGGACATATACTTTCATTTCTATTGAGTACATATCTAGGGGTTAAATGACTGGGACATTGCACCACTTATTTATGTTTAACATTTAAGAAACTATGAAGCTGTTATCTAAAGTGCTGGTATACAGTTATATACATCAGTAGTGAATAAGAGTTCCAATTGCTTCAAATCCTTGCTAGCATTTAAGTTCATTTAAATGCAATATTTCAGTCATGCTAATAGGTATGTAGGGAACTCTCCCTGTGGTTTAATTTGCGTTTCCCTAAAATCTAATAATGTTGACCATCTTTTCATGTGCTTATTCACCTCTTCATGTGTTTTCTTTGGTGAAATGTCTGTTGAAATCTTATCCTTTAAAATTGGGTTAATAATCTTAAATTATTGAGTTGTAGAAGTTCTTTTACATTTTAGAAAAACACCCTTGATTTGGTATATGCTTTACAAACGTTTTCTCCAAGTGTGTGGCTTGCTTTTTCACTTTTTTCTTAACAGTGTCTCTTGAAGATCAAAGTATGTAATCCTGATGATGGAAAGCAATCCAGTGTTTGTCTTTCTTTATCTGCTTTGCACAATTGACATTAAAGAAAGTAAAGTGTGACAGATATGCACATAAGTTTTAAATTCAGACAGATCTCAAGTGAATCCAACGTTCTTTACTTGCGAATTAACACCACTTGGTCTTATTTTTCTCATCAGAATCAGGGTAAAACATAACAACCTTATAAGATTCTTTATAAAATTAAGTAAGATTTTAGTAGGGGAGAGGAACACTTAGTTTAGGGGTTGGCATATGGTTAAGTATTTAATCTTTTAAAAATAAGCTATTATGTTCCTGAATTGGCATCATGGTTTTACCTTCTAAGAAAATGAAGGAGCATATTAACGATTTAAGTAAGTTCACCAAACTTTGATGAAGATGTCTGGTCCAGGGAAGGGATAAGTCCATGTCACTCCATTCTACATCTTCTTTTCCTGACACATAAACCCAAGGATATGCTTTCAGGACTAGATGAGATGTGTGGTTATTCTTGCCTGCCACAGGTATGGTTTGTTCAGGAGAGAACCTGGGAGGAACACATTAGAATAACACAAGGGTGTGCCTGGCTGGTTTCATCCAGGGCCTTTCAATAGGTAGATATGGTCACCACCATTTTATGGAGGACTGTAAAAGGCTGCTGAATGTGTTCCACTTTCTCAGCAGGGTGCAAGTTTTGAGTTAGGGGCAATTTGTGGGGGACAGTTTCCCAGACACCAGGGCTGTTTGGGAGAATATGCTTATAGACTCAGAATGAATCTTAGAAACAAACCTGTAGAGAAAGTTTTGAACACTAGGAGGATCAAAGGACTGCCTGGTCCATCGTTATGGGAATCTTATCTTTGGTGTCATGTATTGCTAATAGCCTGTTCAATGATTGTTTTCTCCTTCTCCTAGCCAATGAAATGCAATTTTATTTAGACTGCAGCTTGCTTAGGTTCAGGGATAAATCATGAAGTAAGTAAGTCACTCCTAAAAATTCTGTTCCCTTTTGTCAAGATTCTTAACGTCCAGCCAATGAAACATAAGAGGTCAGTGGAGGGCATTCTGGGGAAAGTCTTTCTAGATCTTTAATGGAAAAGATATCTACAGAGTTACAGAGGGAGAAGGCTTCTTTTTTTTTCCTACCACATCCTTCCTGCTCTAGACCTTTTCACTAAAATGGTGGTAGTTGGAGTTTCTTGCAACAGTGAAATAAAGAGCATCACAGAGGTGCACACATGGAGTCCTTAGGTCATTGAGCCACTATCCCACTCTAGAGGTACCTCCCTTCATATTTCTTGTTAAGCAAGAGTAAAATTGAAGGCTTCTTCTCTTCTACTTTTTGGACCCTGAATAAGTCCAAGTTGATCCAATGTTCTAGTCAGAGTTTGAGAAGATAATTTAGTACAAGGGCTAGTTGATAATGCCTGCTTAAAGTTGCTCACAGATTCTTCTGATTGTA
>PVHX01026324.1:0-21010 GCA_004024805.1 Geosciurus inauris
ACCTTTAGGTTATTGATAGGTCTGGCTACAGTGAGCTCATTGCCTGGCCTTCTGATTAGCTGACTCAAGTTGCAGAACCACTTTTTGGCACCAGGGAGGGGTGCCGTTGTGTTGCAACTTCCAGTAACTGGGTGGGGGACCTAGGGCTCTGGACAAGAGGCCTAGAGTCACAAAATGGCTTTAGTCTGGTCCTTTCAGTACCACATGCCAGGTGCTTTGCAAACGAACATCCCTTCACCAAATCCTCATAATAATCCATAAGGTAGTACTCCCACCCTGACTGTGCAGGTGAGGAAACTGAGGCACAGAGAGGTTCAGCCGATTGCTCAAAGTCACAGAGCCAATAATCAGTAGATCTGGGACTCAAAGGCTCCTGAACCCAGACCTTACCACTCTGATTTCTAAAGCCCATCAAGTTCAAAGAGTTTTAGGTTGAATGTCCTAAGTGGCCATCCTTAGCAGCTGGCTTGATTTCCCTGTCCACTCACATTTTCATTCATTCAGAAGACACACAATGATCCCCTGTGTGCCTGGCATGCTCTGAGTGGTAAGGCTGTAGATGTGTCCTGCTCTCCAAGGGGTTATATTTTACTAAGGCAGATGGGCAATAACAAGATAAACATGCCATACACATAGATGTGTTCTGCATGGTATGTATTCCATATGGCATGTCAGGATATGCTGGTGTAATAAGGTAGGGCAGCTGGAGGAGATGACGAGCATCTGGGGGCACAATAAGGGGGTGAAACTTAAGCAGAGGCCTGAGTGGCTGGCAGATGTGCTCTGGGGGTCTGAGGGAGCGGGATAGCGAGAGGAAGCTCAAAAGCCCCCATGAGATGCATCAGACCCAGAAGAATGAAAAGCCAGTCCACGGTTCTGTTTGGTGGGCTGGCTGCTTTGGCAAGGGCACGATGTTGGAAACGCCGTTCTCTTGGGCAGCACATGCAGGTGGGTGGGGAGGGTGGGAGCACCTGGGTAGTGCTGGGGTACAGGTCAGAGTCCAGTCGAGGAGAGGAGGGAGGCAGCTGCAGATATTGGCAACAGAAAGACCTGTGAGGTCGTCCAGGGTGTCCCCTGGGGCCTTGGGGAAGTTGCCGGGGCAGAACCCCGCCTGCTCATTTCATGCACCGGCTGCAGCTCGAGCTGGAGATGGAGGTAGTTGAAATTAGATGGGAATTTATTTAAGACTTTTAAACATTTCTGCACTCAGAGGGCTTTAGGGAACCAAAGATCATCCCCCCTGCAGCCTGCCCTGGAGCCACAGCGGTAGCACCTCTGGTCATCACAGTATACACGGTGGTAATAGGGGGGGCAGGTGGCCCTGAGCCCCCTCCCTCTGTGATCCTCTGGGCCGTGATGCATGGAGTGTCCTGGAACTACCTGCAGGTCACATCTCTCCATATCCCCCTGCCTGGCCCATGAGGCAGATACCCATGTGTAGGGCAGTGGCCTGTATCCCTCAGCATCCTGTCCTTAGGGGAGAGCTGACCCCTATGATGGCCGGCCAAAGAGAATGAGTACTACTCTGTGCATTTCTGAGTCTGTCACAAGGGGCTGGGGCCTCAGCGGCCTCCCCTTGCCTGGAGCTTACAGCAGCACAGACTCCTTTAAGAGGTTCACTTTTTCTAGATAGTGTTGATTCATGATTTCCAACAAGCTTCACCCAGGTGACCCTGGAAAAAATTGGAAAGCATCATTCTACTGACTAGCAATGATGGCAATAAGACATCTGTCCCCAAGCTACCCAGGGAAGGACCCTGGGAAGCACTCAAGAGAACATGCCACCTGTTGGAGTCAGCTTTTTCACTGCTGAGACTAAAAGACCTCACAAAAACAACTTTAGAGGAGGAAAAGTTTGAAGGCTTACAGGTCTCAGAGGTCTCAATCCATAGACAGCCAGCTCCATTCCTCAGGGCTCGAGGTGAGGCAGAACATCATGGTAGAAGAGTGTGGTGGAGGGAAGCGGCTCACATGATGATCAGAAAGCAGAGAGAGCAACTCCAGATGCAAAATATGTACCCCAAAGCCACTCTTCCAATGCCCACCTCCTCCAGCCACACCCTACCGGCCTTCAGCCTCTGCTTAGTTAATCCCCTTGGGGGATTAGTTCGATGATTGGGTTAAGGCTTTCACAACCCAATCATTTCTCCTCTAAACCATCTTGCGTTCTCTCACACATGAGGTTTTGGGGAACACCTCACATCCAAACCATAACACCACCTATTTGTAGTTCACTCATTTGCATGTCCACGCACGGTGTATTCCTAGCAGCCATGGACGACACACCCATGAGCCAAATGGAAGCTAATACATAGTCATTGCTCATGACCACATGTATGCAGAGACCCTGGACCTTACACATTCACTTTTATTCTCCAGACTGAGGAAGTAGCCCTTAGTCTGGAGGGAGAGAGAGCCGTGTTCGCTGGTTGTTGTCGGAGACAGAGGGCACACAAGGCGGGGCACAGGCCACTGGGGAGAGGAGAGGGCAATGGATTCTGTTGGTGGGGTGGGACCTGGCAGGATCAGAGAAAGGTTCATCAGGTCAGGACTGTTGAGATCTGTTGACAGGAGAGCCAAGGTGGTTAATTCAGGGTGTGAGCTCTGGAGCCAGACTGGCTGGATGAGCCTATGGATCTGCCACTTCCTGGCTCTCTATCACAGAAACTGTCTGTTCCTATGTTTTTTCATCTGTAAAATGGGGCTAACAATAGTATTTCCCTCAAAGAGATATTGCAAAAACTGGGTCACAGGGACCCACGTCTCTTCTCTCTTTCTGTTCCTCCTCTTTGACTTGAGGCTTTTATCCTCATGGTTACAAGATGGCTGCTACTTCACCCGATGCCACACTTGTACGTGAAGCAGGAAGAAAGAAAGTCTAATGCAAGACAGATGGCATGCATCTGGAGTCTCTTTTCTGCATAAATTTTCCCATGAGAGCTGCTCAATGACTTCTCATTTCATCTCAATGGTCAGATGTTCATGGCCACCTCTGGTCCCACATTGAGGAAAGGGTGGGCCAGATAACTTCTTGGTTCCAAGATGCTAAAATTCTACCCAAGAACCCAGCAAGGGCAGTTAGGACAGTGTTCGGAGAAGATGGCTTCCTTGAAGATAATGACTGTCTTAATTCACCTGCAATTCTCAGGGCCTAGCCTAGCACCTCAAGTGGTAGGTACTCAATGCTTAGTGAATGAGTGAACGAGGCTATAAGCTCTTCAAAGGCCAGGATTATGTCCTCCTTGGCAGGGACGCTGGGGAAATGCATGATTGCATTATGCCAAGCGTTGCATGCCCAGGAGGGTGTCTGAGCATAGTGGGTGCACTGCAGGCTATGTGGAATGGTTTAGTCCTCCTTTCTCCTGAATCATGAGTCTTGCTTGATCTTGTGGTGCCATTTGTCAGAAACAGAAAACAGGTGCATCACCTCTGTATTTTTCTTTCTAATGCACCTGCTCATTCTCAGCTGGGACTGACAGTGCCTGCAAATTGGAGGACGATTAAAGGCAAGCTTGCTGATGCCTCTGCCTCTGGGCTGGGTCTTGCCAGAACACCTTGCCCCTGGGTTCCCTTGCCCTGTTCTTCGTGGATATCAGGGCTCCAGGGCAGGAAGGCAGAGGGGATGGAGGCCACTTGCTCAAAAGACAGTCCTTTCTGGGAGGCCATCAGAGGAGCTGTTCTGATGGCACTGCCTTGGTTGGGTGGCTGGATGTACTGAGAGGTGTCTTGGAATGCCTTAAAAAGTTCCAGATGCCATTCCTCTTGAAACTCCACTTCATTTCATGTCTGTGGCTTCCCATAAACCCCTTTTTCCATTTACTTTTTAACCTGATCTTCCCAATTGGGAAAGTTAGCTTTCTGAACAGAATTAACAAATTCACCCTGACAATGGGCTTCCGGGTCAAGAGATGTTGGTCATATCCAGGGAATGTTCCAGGGCTTTGTCCTTAGAAAATGTTTCATGGAGCCACTGTGGACTCCTTTCCAGAAGGTCTGCAGATGAAGAAGAACCCTTATCTTATTAGGGTGCAAGGGGTCTGCGAGGGTTGGAAGGTCCTTTCCCATCACCTGCCAACCCCAAGAAGCCTAAGGTTTTTATTTTTTATTTTACTTTTGCAGTACTGGGGACTAAACCCTGAAGTGCTCTATCACTGAGCGACACTCCTATCCCTATTTATTTTTATTTTGAGACAGGGTCTTGCCAAGTTGCCCAGGCTGGCCTCGAATTTGCAATCCTCCTACCTTAGCCTCTCAAGTAGCTGGGCTCACAGGTGTGCTCCACCACACCTGACTCTGAGGTGTTTATTCTTCTTTTGCAGAATGTTGCCTGCACATGGGCATAGTGAAGCTGGTGTGCTTGGTCCCATCTCAGATCCCACAGCACTGTGGAGATTCCTGCCTCTTTCCCTTGACTAGACAGCAAGCACCTCGGGGACAAAGGTAGTTTGGGGTTCTTTCTCTGCTCCTGTGCTTTGCAAGCTCTCAGAGAATGTAAACAAGCAACTGTGGATGGATGGATGATGGAGCTTCTAGAAAGTTGGAGCTCCCTCCTTGCTTTGCAAAGAAGCAGACAACATCCAGGGTGTCAAATGAAGGTGCACTCTCCCCATCAGCCAGTTTGGAAAGGAAGCATGGTTTTCCCATTTGTGCAATGTCAGGCTCATTGAGTTAGTATGAAAAGTGAAGACACACACAAAGACATGTCTGAGCACATGCACTTTCTGAAATTAAAAGGAAATGAACAATAAGAACCTGTATATGAGCTGGGATCATTTTCATAACTACATAGTAGGTATTGTTATCCTAATCTATAGTTGAAGAAATTGGGGCTCAAATAATTAATTTAATTTGCCCAAGATCACATCAAAGGATCATCTGCCAGCAAGTCCAAGCCCAGGTCTCCTACTTCACTCTGGAGGAATGTACTATGTGGACATCGTGGCTGATTGGGTTCTGTTATGGTTTGGACCTAAAATATCCTCCCAAAACTCATTTGTTGAAGGCTGTTGCCCAAAGCAACAATGTTCAGAGGTGGGCTTTTGGAAAGTGATCAGATCATGAGGGCTCTAATATCATCAAAGGATTAACTCATGAATGGGTTCATGATTTAATGGGCTATTGGGAGGTGGTGGAGACTTAGGATGTGGAGCCCAGTAGGAGGAAGTAGGTCACTGGGGGCATGCCCTTGAAGGGTATGGCTTGTCTTGGGGCCCCTCTTGTCTGTCTGTCTGTCTCTCTTTCTGGCCACCATGAGGTGAGTGGCTTTGCTCCAGCCCAGGCTCCCCACCACAGACCCAGAAACAGTGGAGCCCAATGACCATGGACTGAAACTTTGGAAGTTGTGAGTCAAAAACCATTTCCTTTTTAAAAATCATTTCTCTCAAGTGTTTTGTCATAGCAACGGAAAACTGAGCAACACCGGGCAATGGTTACGGGAGCTGTGCTGCATGGGTCCTGCAGAGTAGTGGGAGTGAGGTGAGGAGGGGAAACCAAGCCACGGACACTGTATTAGTTTCCTATCAGCACTGTAACAAATTACCAAAAATTTGGTGACTTAAAATAACAGGAATTTGTTCTTGCACAGCTCTGGAGAGGAGACGTCTGAAATCAAGGTATTGTGGCTGGGTTCCTCTGCAGAATCCATAGGCTGGACTTTTGGAGTTTCTGGAGGAAGAGTGCATTCCTTGGCTCGTAGCTTCCTCCTCACATCACTCCAACCTCTGCCTCTGTCACCAGGGCTCCTTCTCTGTCTGTGATTCTCCTGCCAACCTCTGGTAAAGACACTTGTGATTACGTGGGACACTCTCGCATAGTCCAGGGATGTCTTCATTGCAAGACCCTTAATCTAATCATGCCTGCAAAGTCCAAGTGGGATGACAGATTCAAAAATAGCAGGGTTAGGATGTGGACATCGGTGTGGCAGTCACTGCTCAGCACAAAATAGGCTTTGACCCGGTGTCAAACCTCAGCCCTGAGCAAGCCATGTATGGACTGAATCTCATTTGGTTCTTGCAACAACCCCATGAGATGGTTACAATGACTGTGAATCCATTTTAAAGATGAGAAACTGAGTGGATGAGTGACGTGCTTGAGATCCCTTGAGGACAATGGCAAGGTGAGTCTTCTTAGCACCAGAGTCCGTGCTTTCAGAAATCAGAACAGGTTGAGCTGGAGAGGACAGCTGGGAATTGGAGAAGATAAGGCTGTTCTTTAGGCTCGGCCCAGGCGTCAGGAGACCTTGAATGAGAGAGGTCCATGGGACATCTTAGGACAACCCATTCTGGACACAGAGAGTAAGGAAGGGCCTGCAGGCAGTTTGGTATGGGGAAGATGATTCACCTGATGGCTGGTATATAAGTACCAGGCTGCTCGGGACAGGGCTGGGAACAGGGTGCATGTGCCAGATCCCCGCATGACTCTGCTCTGGTCTGCCTGGCCCACAGGCTGCACCTTTCCAGGAATGAAAGCCTGTAGGATGGGACTTATGCCACATCAGATTATCAGAGCCTCAGCCCCAGGCTGGCCAGCAGGGACAGCTTGGATGACTTGGCTGTGCCATCTGGGAACTGGCTGGGCTGGAAGGAGATGAGCAAGGAGTGGTTTGCAGTCTCATGCTGCAATAGGGAAATTCTGGGATCTGTAGTGTCCTGGAGGCCACCTGGGATGAAAGGAGGTGACGCAGGCTGGGGCAATTGTCAGGACTGAAACAGGACCGAATTGCTATTGCTACTGGGTGTTCCCAGTGACACCACCCATCTCTCATGGCAGGCAATCCAAGTCAGCATCCCAGGTGCCTCAGGTGCCTCAGGCATACCTGGCACCACTGGAACCCGTTTCTACCCTGGCAGAATGGCTGGCTTGTAGCTCCACCTCTCCAGGGAGCTGCTGGGAAGGCTGGAGGGGGTGGAGCATGAGGCACCTGGACTTTGGTAAGTGCTGGCTAACTAGCACCCTGGGTTTTGGTCTCCTTTTGGCTTCTTTCCCTTCCTTCTATCTTTTCTTCTTTCCTTTCTTTAGAAAAAAGTTTGAAAACAAGCTGGTTAGTGAATTACACCCCAAGATTCCTCAGGCGTTTGAAGCGTACTCCCCCGTACTTGCCTGTACACATTAGCAGATGCACCTTGCTCAAGCCGTTCCTGGACACACACGAGTCCCTCACGCTTGTCCTGGTTCTCCAAATGCTCGACTTCTGAGGTGGATGCAGAACATCAAAGGAACCAAGGCCACGTATCCCTTTCACCCACGGGTGTCACTGAGCACAGTTCTTGGTCTAGAGTAGGGCTTGAGAGAGCCTAGTGAGGGAGGGGAGGAAGGAGGAGGAAGGGATGTGAGCTCAGTGCATGGGGTTTGCAGGTGGCACCTGTCGGATGCTGCTCTGCAGCCCACTCTGTGCTGGACACATGGCAGATGTGACCATGCAGTCCATGTGTTTAACAAACATATAGGGAGCACCTGTGCTGGGCACTGTGGGTGAATGATCGATGGAGCCCACCCTGGGTGCCTTCAGCCTCTCAGGGGAGGAAGGATCTGAACTCAACTAGAGATCCAGGCCTGGCTCCAGGCTAGAGACATGGTCCTTTTTCACTGTTGATTGGCTTGGCCAGGATGGTTGCAAAGTGAGAAGTAGTTGGTAGGCTTGTAACAGTGGCCCCTTCACCTTCTGAATATAGCCCTCACTGCTCTAAGGTTTATTTTTTTAAAGAATGTTTTTTTTCTTTCTCCTCCTCTCTCCCCTTCCCTAACAAGATTAGGGAGACAGTGTTATCTTTTCTTCCCCTTGAGCACACCCACTGCAGGAAGGGGATGCCCGCTGAGGATCTGGGAGGTGAATATCTCCCAAATTAACAAGTAACTCCTAACATGCCATTAGGGTCCCTTGGGACCCTCTACCAGAGCACACCTGAAATGTAACCCTTGAAATCCCTTTAAAACCCCCCTGTCCTTCCTGATGGGGAGTCACAGTCGTTGGGACAGGAGTCCCCTGTGTTTCTCCTTTGCTAGCAAAGCAATAAACCTTCCTTTTTCTTTTTTTTCTCAAAACCATGTCCTCATTATTAAATTGGCATTGATTGGCATTGGGGACAGGGACTGAGCTTTTGGTTACAGGCTGAGTCTGCCTTCGCTGCCCCACCTGTGGCCCACCCTCTTGGGAAGGGCCTGGGTTGCACCATTTGACATCCATTCAGTGTCTCTGGAGAAGCAGGCGCAGGGCTGTACCAGGTGCAGGGCTGTACTTGGGATAATGAGCTCCCTCAATAGCCCCCTGCTTTGCTCCTGGCCCATCTGCTTCTCTCCTCTGCACTGTGCTGTTTCTCTGCTGGTGACACTCATGAACGTCCGCTCACCCGGCCATGCAATGTGCACACGTGGACCATGTTGTTATTATCTTTTAAGATGGGAAAATTGTAGCATGAACATAATGCCCCTCCCCAATGGGTGCCTCTGTCTCTCACACAGCTGGTGGCCTCTCCCACCTTCTTCCCAGGAAGGACGGTCTCACATCTCCTCATCCCTTCCCTGACTTCCTGTCTTGCTGAGCCATCTTACATACAGCACCATCGCCCCCCACCCCGCCTCCGTGTTTTCTTTCATCTCTATTTGTTTCTTTCTGTGCCTGTTGCATTTGTCATTCCCTTTCCTTTCATTCTCCCTGTGAGATGTGTGTGTGTGTGTGTGTGTGTGTGTGTGTGTGTGTGTGTAGAAGGGAGAGAGGGAGGCCATTCCCTTCTGGAGTCTTTCCCCTTGATTAAGCTGTAGTTTCCTGCTAATGAATCACAAATGCAGCAGAGCTGATTTCAAGCCTCCATCCTGGCAGGATGGGGCTTGGATATCTGAATGAGGCAAGGAAACCTACCCAGCGTGCATGAGGATCTCCTCAGGGCACCCACCTGCCCCTGCTCACCAAGTTCGCTGGCTCCTGCTTGACCATGTGTTGGCATCACAGAGAGAAGGAGAATTCTCCGCCTTGGTGAGCCTCTTGACCCAGGTCTTTGTTCTTAAGTGTGTCACAAATTGATATAGCAGCTGAAGGTCAGCCATCAGCCGAGCAGTGCTCTGAACCCAAGGGGTGGGGAGGGAAGACAGGCTGATCTTCCTTCTTCTGGTCCCAGGCTCTGCATATCCACTTAGATCACTTCCTTGAATTACTTCTCACCATACTTGTGGGAAGTCTGGATGAATTATTGCAGGACTAGAAATGAGGACACCGAAGCCCAGAGAGCAAGTAGCATCCTGAGGCCACACAGCTGGCGGGTCATCTGCTAGACAGATCTAGGTCTGCTTACTCTTTCTTTCTCCCTGAAAGCATGTGACTCTTGGGGAAAGGCAATGCTAAGGCTGGTACCTGGGCACCAACTTGGCATGTTGGAGCTGCTGAGATTAAATTATCCAATCAATTCAAAGTCCTTGCTGGAGGCAGGGCTTGAGGAGACCCCAAGGTGCTCAGGTTGCAGGTCATTCATCCAGGGATATGAGTTTTGGAAATTGGATCCTCATACCTATGCCCTCTTAAGAAACTTGCTGCATTAAGCTTCCGAGTTTCCAATCAGAATATACGTGCTAATGGTCTCCTTTTCCCAATTCACGAGATGCTGTCAGAGTTCTTAATTACACAAAAGTACATCAGTTGTGATTCTGCCTCTTCTTACACACTGATGGGTTTCCTCTCCAAGCTCCATCAACAAGCCTGCTTGACCCAGACTCAGGGGTCATACCTGGGAGCCACCACAACCAACAAAGGATAAGTGTCACAGCTTCTTCACCTCTCTGGAAGATGACTCTAAGGCACGAGTCCCCCCAGTATTTCTCAGAGGTTGAGCTGGGGTTCAGAGTGGTAATCTGCTCCTTGTCCTAATTTACATTGGCTTCTTCCCTTCCTCACCTCATGCTCATTCCCACCGTGGGCTCCACTTGAGTCATCTCCACACAGCCCTAAAATCCTTGAATCAACTTCTATTTCCAGGGAATGCAACCTAAGACAGACAGCCACATTGCAAGTAAGGGAGTCTGAATTTGAACCCAGGACTCTGAAGCCACCCCCAGCCTTTATCCTGCATTGCTTATGAACATAAGCACACTTGCCCTCTTATTGATGGCCATGCATCACCCCAATCTCCTCTCTCTTTCAGGAGTCAGAAGCCTCTCCATGAAGTGGCAAAGAAACCTGGGGCTTGCATTTGCCTTTTGAAGTGCAGGCTCCAGGTGTTGGTTTACAGCATACTCATCAACCAAACCAACCCAACCAAGTCTCTCTGCTCACCTACATGCAGGCTCAGTCTGTGTCAGTGGTACCCAGACCAAAAGGGTATACCTACTTGCCTCAAGGCATGCTAAACAGCTACCTTAGGTTTGTATAAAGTAGAAGGAAAATAATTCAGAGAAAAGAAGTGAGCAGGATTTGCTTTGTCTTCTTATAGAAGAGACAAATTCAAAGAAGAGTAGGGCAGGGCGTTGGGTTTCTGCTTGAGTTCTTTTTGTGAGCTTTGTGCTCAGTGTTAGACTTGCAGGCAGTTTATAATGTTTGCTACTTTTTTTTTATCAGAATTTGCTGTTCTATCAACTGTTTTTGAAGTTTTTATTTTTTATTTTTTTCTGATTGGAACTGTAGAGGCAGGTGGGAATCCTGAGGGACATAGAGGAGGATGAGCAGGTGGTGGATGTGGTACTCTGAATACTTTCAAAGCTGGAGAGGCTGTGTAAGAACTGCAGTCCTTAATCACCCTGGTCCCTCCAGTCGTCCCCAAAACACCCTGCAGAAAATCATACTTTGGGACAGGGATAAGCTAGCTAAGTGGACTTCACTGGGGGACTGAGGAAAGAGTAGCACTTTTTCGAATCTGAGGAAGGAGAGCTTCAGGGGGAAGTGAGGATAGGTGAGATGGACAGAACCTGTCTCAAGGAAAAGGGTCCCATCTCCCTCATGTGAAATGTCCATGGAGGGGTCTCTGAGGGCCTCTTGGATGGGAAAAATGAAAATAACTGGAGGAACAGGGAGAGATGGCAGGAGACTGGTGTTTCTTTGAGACTGAAGTTCAAGTTTTACATCCAATAAAGCCAAACCCACTACCTAATTTCCTATATATAACATCTATCTATCTATCTATCTATCTATCTATCTATCTATCTATCTATCTATCTATCTATCATCTTTCTATCCATCCATCCATCCATCCGTCTATCCTCTATCTTCCTGTTGTCTCAAATGCCATTGTAGGTCTCCTTCAGGCCACAGCAGAAGTTTGTTCATCTGTCCACTGGTGGTTATTGGGCACCAACATATATATTCACTGGTGTCTGACTTAATGATACCTCTCTTCTGGTGTTGGCAGTTGACCAAGGCTCTCTGCATTTAGGCACCTAGAAGCTCTAAGATGCAGAGAGGGATGAGTTTGAGTCATTCCCCTTTGCCTACCTCTGCTTTCAAGAGACCTCTCCCCTGGATCTCATTCTGTTTGGTCTGGCATGCCGTGTCACCTGGAGCAGGGAGAGGTCACCCACTTGGCCAACTATATCAGTCTGGACATCACTCTCGGACATCAAGGGTGCCAGCTGGCTGTCCGATCTATTATTCTCTCTTTACGGAGTGGGTGTTCAGAATGGGAGGCGCCTGGCAGGTCCCCTGCTTGCACTGGCAGACGCCATCTAGATTCTTAGTTTCTGTTCTTTCTATTCTATTCTGTTCTCTCTACCAATTATGCCTATTTCAAGTCGAACCGAGTGCTGAGGATATTGCAAACCAGACAAATACCTTCTCCTCCCCATGCGTATGGTATGGAGGGGAATGACGATGACATAAGTAGGAACACTATGACATGCTAAATCCTGAAATTGGGGGAGCACAAGATGCTCAGGAGCATGCCATGGGGACTTCTTATGAGGTCTGAGTGTCTACAATTCATGAAGACTTCCTGGAAGAAATGACATTTAGGTTAAGTCAAAACCCAGAGGACAAAGAGACTTACCCAGGGGGACTGGATGATTAGATGGTGGAATTGGGAGAAAAATGTTCCAGGCAGTGGAAATAAAATGGGAAAGGTCCTGGCAATGAGAGAGAACATGATGCATTTAAAGAATTGGAAAAAAAGTACAACATGGTTGGAAATAAGGTGCATATTGGCTATGGGGCAGATGGGACTAGGGAGATGTAACACAGGGAGCTCACCTTCCTGGATAGATTTTAAAGCTTTTAAGAGCGAGAACCATGCTTCTTGTCCCTCTTGTGAGTTGAACAGCTCAAGGACGAATATTAATGTTTGAACAAATGGATTTATGAAGATGAAAATCTACATACATCCAAACAAACTCCTAAAAATGCCTAAACCTTTCCCTATTTGGGTTAAGTATTAGCAAACATACAATTTTTGAAGCACATGACATTTGAGGTAGACCTAAGTTTCCATTAGTGTCGACTCCCTTGAGGTGGGGAAAGTATCTTCCTGCCTCCCTAGGACTCTCGCTCAGCATTTTTCCAGAATCCAAACCCCTAGCTTTCCCTCTTAGGCTTTCCCTGGTTATTCTTCAGTTTCCTATGAATAGCCTGCCGTGGTGGCTGGGAGTCCTCTGGCTCCTTGATCCAAGGCCCAGTGATCTTTTGGAAATTTTACTTGGGAAGTCATGTACAGAGACATCATGCCAAAGGTGGGGTCAGAAAAGGAGCTGATGGCAGGGAGTGAAATTCACATTCACCGCTGTTGGTCCTGACAGCTGTGGTCCTTTCCATTACTGGGATACTTGAGCACATGCGCACACCTGCATACTTATAAAGGAATGCAGGGTGGGCTTCTTTATCTCAGGTCTTGCTCATGGAATGATGCTTTCTCCTTCTCCCTTGCTACTTTATTCTACATTTTCAGTCATTTTCCCTAATGAAACTATCAGGCAGAACTAATCCAAACATTGGCTTAATTAATCAACATTTGGCGTCTATAACTACATGCTCCAGTCCAAATTACTTGTGACAACTTTCTTAATACAAAACCGAAACATCTACAGGGAGGCAGTGGTTTGTGAGCTGCCTGGAGATCACGACTCTTCAATTTATCTCATGTTTTTAATAAAGTTACAATAAACCTTTAATTCCCATGTTTGACAGTGAGACTTTTTGCTGACAATATATATATATACACATATATATATATATATATATGAAATTTTATTTTGAAAATATATAATTTTATTTTTAAAACAATAGGGAAAAAAAAAAGTGTTCTGTGTCTTGGATGTTTTCTCCCCAAGAACACACCCTGGACGGGGGGAGGATTCACATTCCAAAAAGACCATTGTGTCAGGCACTCAGGCCAATAGGGCCCTTTCCAGGAAGCGGTGCTCTGGCCAGGCAAGCAGCCAGCTGGAACCTTCCAGTATCTTTTAGAGACTAAGCTGGCAATAGGAAGAAGAATCCAAATAAAAATGTTAATTTTCCTCTCTGTTTATTGCTTCGCAGTTCATAGAATACTTTCATAGTACCAATCTCATGTGATCTCAGTCTCCCTGCGATATAGGTGAGTGCCTGAGTCTGCTTCCTGCTGTGTAATAGAATACCCTGGATTGGGCAGATGATAAGCAGTGGAGATTTATGCAGCTCACGGTTCTAAAGGCTGGAAAGTCCAAGTTCAAGGAGCCACAACTAGAGAGGAATTTCTTGCTGCGTCATAACATGGTACAAGGACAGACATGAGCAGCACAAAGTAGAGAAAAACTCATCCTTTTTATGAGAAACTCACTGGAGCAATTACAACATAATCCATTTTTGAGGGCAGAACCCTTGTGGTCTAATCACCTCTTAAATTTCCATCTCTTATACCAGTATGATGGCAATTATATCCCAACATGAGTTTTGGGGGGGAGGTGTTCAGTCCCTGGCAGCAAGGGGGATTCCTTTCTTCTTTTGACATCAAGATTCATACTCCATGCTAGGAACTGGGCTCCCACTGGAAGTCTGGGGGTGGGCAAGGTAGACACAGTCTCTCCTATGCTGGACACCTCAGTTGACCTCTCCAGTCCTCCTGCCCGGCTCTCTGCCCTGCACTTCCTTGTCCTGCAGGTGGACCTGCATGGACTCCATCCCCTGGGCTTCCTGCTGTCTCACATGCAGCTGGGCTTGGCCACCAGGAGGCAGGGGGTTGGAGGTGAGAGGAGATGCTGAGAGCTTTATTCCTTCATTTCCTCCCTCCTGGTCTATAGGCTGGCAGGGTCAGCCTTCTTCTGCCCAAGGTCACAGCCTTGGTTTCTCCTGGGTTAGCCACAACTCTCTCCGGATTCTATAACCCCTCTCTTTCCCCACCAGGTCTCAGAGGAGACAATGGCTCCACACTCTGGCTCCATCTGGGTGCCTCAACTTCTCAAAATCAATTACCCCACTAGAATACTCCATCTGTTTTCTGCCAGGACTCTGACTGGTACACTTAGCTTTGTATGACATATAGCCTGGTGCCCATGAACCAAATTATTGCTCAAATAATTAGCTGCAATTGTGATATGTGCTGCAAAGGTTGGGTGCAGTGTTCCATAGAGTGTGTTGACAGAGCATGTGACTCTCTGGAATGGGGACACATTTCTCTGCAGCAGGGCTACTTGAGCTGAGACTCTAAGAGTGCTGGGTGTGGTTAGTCATGAGGCTTGAGGATCAATGGGAATTGGCAGATGTTCCAGGCAGGGGAATAACACATTTGAAGCCCCCAAAGCTGGAAGAAGCTTTGTTCATTGGAGGAAGACTTTCAGGCCCCAGGGTGATGGAGCCTTTTTCGAAAGTTAAGAGATGATTGTAGCAGAAAGCCCTGCAGATCTAGGGGGAGAAGAGGGAAGGGCTAGGAGACTGAGCCCACTGGGGGTCAGGGCCGGGACTAGGGTGAGGCAACGAGGCCCTAAGAACACAAACAATAAGCAGCTGTCACTGTCAGGGTCACATAGCAGCACTGGCCCTGGAAATGAGCTCCCCCTTAGATCTTACGCCCCCTACACTTTGATGGCCTCACCCTAGGAATTCTGGAAATGACATCAGAAAAGACAGCATTGGGGGTGAAGACAGGGACAAGAACCAAGAAAGGTGGCATGAACAGAGGAACACATTTGAGTGGGGACAACTCAGAGAGGAAAAGATTCCCCACAAGTCAGGATAATGTTCCATTTCTGTCATTGATATGTGACAATACACATGGGGCATTGCCAGTCAGAGAACCCCCCTGAGCCTGGGGTCCAGTTGTTATGGGCGCTATGATCCACTACATGCTGCCTGGGTGACTGCTGTTTAGTCTCCAGCCCTTCTGGAGATGGCCCTGATGACACGTGGCCCAGCTTGCCCATCACGAATCCCTCTCTGGTGGCCAGAGTCTCCAGACAAGTGAAGGCACTCCCAACAGGCCTGCCACTCCAAGCTCCTGGTGGTCACTTCCCACCAGGAAGTGACCACCAGGAGCTGAGGATGAAGGCCAGACTTCTCTTTGGGTACAAGGAACTCTGCATGACATATGGGCCTTTGTGCAGAACCCCATCCCAGCTGACAGCCCGCAGACCTGGGGGGACCTTCCTTAGACTAAACTCAGTGTGGCGGGCACACACCATTTCCTTCCATGGTAGATGAAGGATCTTTGGGTGTTTCATCTGATATTTTAAAAATGTATTTATTGTTTTGTTTTATTATAAAATTAACAAATGTGCATAGTAAATTTTTTCTAACCACACAGAAATGTAGAATAGAGAAAGTTCCCGTCACACAACATAATCCAGAAGTGTATATAGAACAGAAAGCTCCCCATAATTCAAGAAATAACTGTACCTAAAAATTTGGTTTATATTTTTCCATTCTTTCTATGCATATTTTAACATATAAATATGTAATTACTCTTAACAAAAATGATAGACTGTACGTAGCACTGGGCGACTTGCTTTGCCCCCTAAACTGTATATCACAGACACGACATAGAAATGCCACCACATATAAATGAGTTTCATTTTTCCAACAACTGAACAGTTTTCAAGTATGAATGGACCATGATGTATTTAACCAATCACTTATTAACGGGCATTGCTGTTTTTTTCCTACTGCAAACAATGCTGAAATGAGTATCCTCTACATATATAATTTGGTCCTCTGCTAATATTCTGTAGAGTTAATTCTTAAAAGGAGATTGCTGGATTAAAGGATGTGTGTGTTTTGCAATGTAATAGATCTTGCCAAATCGTACTCTGAAAAGCTGATCCAATTTATACTCATCTTAGCAATGTATGAGAGTGCTGATTTCCGAGACCCTTGCCAACGGGCTGTTATTAATCCTTTTTATAAATCCAAATATTTAAAGGGAAACCAACATTACTCTCTACCTTTTCCTGGAGGGATGGCTGCCTACTCCTCTCACAGGAACACCAACCAGCCTCCTGAAATGGGACAGCGAAATCTACCTTGTCCAAGCCCCAGTCTGCAAGATTGGATGCTGGGGAATTCGGGTGGCCCAAAAAGCCAAACTCAGGGGTAAAGCAGTAAAATGGGAACTTATTTAATATTTTATTCATGCAGGCACTTGTTATAAGTTTGAACATTGGAAACCTATGCCCCTGGGCTTGCCTAATGCACCCATGATTTTCTCCTCAGTCAGATGCATTAGTTTTCTATTGCTGAGCAAAACATTATCATGCATTTATCAGCTTAAAACAACACAGATTTATTATTTCACAGTTTCTGGATGTGAGAAGTCCAGGCACAGCATAGCTAGGTTCTCTGATAGGGTCACATTAGGCTGAATTAAGATGTTGCCCAGGGCTGTAATCCCATCTGAGGTTCAGGGTCCTCTGCCAAGCTCCTTCAGGTTGCTGGCAGAACTCCATTCCCTGGAATTTTAGGACCAAGATCCCATTTTCTTGCTGGTCTCCAGCTGGAGATCACACCCAGTTCCCAAGACGGCCCCAGGTCTCTTTGTGTAGGCAGCCTGCTAGTTCAAAGCCTGTGGAAGAGTCTCTCTTCAGATGGCTACAAAACAGGTCATAGTACCTGGGGGAGTGAGTGGTCACCTCTGTCATATAATGTATTCTAACCACTGGAGCTTGGAGCCCTGCGTTTCTAAGAAACCCCCAAATGATGCCCGTACTTCTGGACTTGGGGCAAGATTTTATGTAATGAAGGCCTATAACTCCATTCCAGGAAGACTTTCAGATCTCAATTCACATTGCTGCCTCAAGGAATTGTGGAAGGTTCCTCCCTAGCTATGGAACCATGGAAAGCAGGACTGTTCAGCCTGTACCAGGTGATAGCCAGGAGCCCTTGTCTTCTTTTAGGGCAGAGAGACCGCTGCACACCTGAATAACAACCCCCTCACATAAATGCCACAACACCTGCTCCCAGTACACACACACACACACACACACACACACACACACGACACCCCTAATACCTCCAAATACCCCCACACAGAAGACCAGGCTGTTGAGAAGGAGGTGCTTGCTAAACCACAGTGCTTCCAAACAGAGGACAGCCTTTGGCTCCAGGTGCTGGGCAGGTAACAGTTGGGAGGAGCTGCGGGGACACAGGTGGTGAAGGTAGGTGGGCAGGTGGAGGTAGAACGGAGAAGACTCTGCTGGGTCTGAGGGTATCCCACATCTAGAAGGAAGGCAGGGTAGAGGCAGAGGGCTGGCAGTGTGGCCTCTGGCCTCCGGGAGGTGTTAATGGCGTTCAGGGCTGCTTCTTTAATAACAACCCAGGTGCAGGGCCTGTTGAAGTCCACACTTTATCCTCCCAGGGGACTCCCTGGCCCTGATTTTACAGGTGAAGAAACAATGGTCCTCCGTGCTAACAGTTCGCCCCAGGTGGTATGCGCCCTGGACGCAGGTGTGCTGCCCTGAAACCACATGACTGTCATCTGAGTCAGCTCAAAAGCTGAGTGGGGGACACTGAGGAGGGTCCTTTGCATTCCAGAATGCTGTGTTCCTCTGAATAAGAAGAGGACAGGAGGGTGACAGGAATGGGTAGTGGGGTCGCTGGCTGAAACTGAGGTCCCCAGGTGACCGAGGAGAAGCTCCCCATCGTCCTGCAGGGAAGACTTTCTGGGGGACAGGGCACACAGTTGTTGCATTGGCACCTCCTGTTTGCATTCTAGAAGGAACCAGGCAACATGTAGAAATGACCTAAGAACAGGGCTTTATAAGATACCAGTGCCCCTGATCATCACTTGGAAGGAACTATGACACTAAAGACAATCAGAAGGTTCCATCACTGTCCCTCGGAGCATGCCTAAGGGATGTTCCAGTTCTTGCCAGGGTCTAGCACACATGTGCATATCCATATGCAGACACACATACACACACACAGTCACACACACACACACACACACACTCTCAACACAGACCTAGAGACACACAGAGACATAGACACATCTGCACAGCACAGTTTTCCCCACATCCTCATTCTCCACTCCCTCCACCCCCAATATCCAGAGACAGGCGAAGAATGGATCTCACAGCCATGGAAGCTGGAGGCACACCACTGTACTGCTTGAAAACAGAAATAGAGAAACCTTCAGTTGTCAAATTTCTCTCCAGCCAAACCAGATCATGCAAGCCCTGGGCTTGGCTCTGAGTCCCTGGACTCACTAGCTGCGTGCTTCTGGGCCAGGCTTTTTGACCTCTCAGAATTCAGCTTCCTCATGTGAAATATGGGCAGGATGATCCCTGCCGAGTTGATAGCAGACTTGGCTGAGTGATGTGTGGAAATGGACTTGGGAAACCACGGAGTATGCTATTCCATGGAAGCCAAACTGGACATGGCAAGGCTCCCTTGCAGACATGGTTAACGGGCACACACACCCGCCTCCCGGAGCAAGTGCCATCCTTGCCCAGCTGTGCCTGTTCATGGACCCTTCTTAGAAGGAAGCTCCCTTCTTAGCATCCCAGCTGCCCACCTGACCTAGGGGCTCGTGTAATCCCCACTCCATGCACCCCTCCACCGCAGCTTCCCTCCCAAGGCAGGCAGCAGGCAGGACAGCGCTAATTATATGCTTATCTCTTCGGCCAGGATGCCTGGCATCTTCCACCAGTGCGGCTCTTACTCTCGGCTTCCCAGAATGGCTGTCCTCTTGAGGACTCAGCCTGTTTTCAAGTTGTTACCAAGGTCCCAGAGGTGCTGTTCCAAGAAAGGGACAGAGGAGAGCTAGCATAAATCCCTTGTAGTGCTCCCAGGCTGCCCACGCGCTTGCCGCTCATTCACGTGGCAGGGAGCAATGGCTGCTTGCCAAGGGCTGCACTGGGCTGGGGGATGCTATGGAAAGACAGGGTCCCAGTGGTCAAGGAGGGCCCAGGAGGGAGAGGGTGACAGACCTAGAGCAGGTTTTCAGTCTGTAATAAGTTGAAAAGTATCAGAGTGGGTGGCAAAGTCACCACGAGGGGCTTTGCAGAGGAGGCATGCTGGAGTAGACACCAGAGGGACTTTCCAGATGCAGAAGGATCCTGGTGGTGAGGAAGGATTGTCCAGGAGGAACAGTGTGTGCAAAGGCCAGGGCTTAAGGGATGAAGGGGGCGGGCATGGTGTGCTGGGGCACCAGGTCCCTAGTAGGGGTGCTCATGTGGCCAAGCATCCCACATGTGTCTGTCCTGTTCCCAACTAGACTGTAAACTCCTTGAGGGCAGAGACTTCATATTTTGATTGGATTTGGTAGGACTCAATAAACATCTGCTGAGAATATACAATACATAGGACACAGGCTGTTTCCTAAGGAGAGGTCAAAGACAAGGTCAAGGGTAGGTTCCTGCCCTTTAGGGCATTCCCAGTCTAAGAGGGGAGACAGATGTCCCCGCTCAGAACCATGAAGCAAAGTGAAAGAAGCGAGGGCTTGGGGGGACTGAAGGTGGGCTGGGGAAGCCATCGATGCCAACCAGGAGGGATCAGGGAAAGTTTATGGAGGAGGTGGTGTTGAGCAGGCTTTTAAATGTCAACAGGAAAGATGGTGAGGAGTTTATCTTCACAAGTGGAAGGGCTGGCATATGTGAAGCCCTAAGGTTTGAAAAATACAGGTCATTTCTGGAATAGTGATGAGAGTCTTGGGGCGGCAATGTTAGGCACATGGGTTGTGAGAGTGTGTTTGTGTTTATTCTTTAAAATGGAAAGAGGATTACATAACATTGTAACCCCTACATGGCTGACTGTGAGCCAGTCTCTTGCATATTATGTATATTGGCATATTTTACATATACTAACCGATATTCTTATAAAGCACCAGGAGAAAGAGTCTGTTACAGTCCCCAAGGAACTTGAGACACAGAGCAGTGAAGCAACTTGTCAGAGGTCACAGAGATAGCAAGTAGCAGAGAAAGAATTTGAACTTGACCATTAAGCTCCAGAGTCCATGTTCCAAGTGACAACACTTCTCAGTAGATGATCCAAGGTGGCGGAGACTGTGGAACGCCTGCCTGCTGTCATGGCCCTCCAAGGCATTTCCTCAAGGTCTAGCTGCCCTGTCCCCAGGCAGCTGCAGCTAGGAAGAGGATCCCCACCACCAAAGATCCCAGCTGGAAGCTCCAATGGAGCCCTCGCTGGGGTTCTCCACTCTATCACAAAATCCATGCTTGTATGTAGTGGGGCTGGGAGTCAGCCACTGGGGTTCTAGGGGTGGTTCCACCCCCAACTTGCTGTGTGACCTTGGGGGAGCTATGCCCTTCTCTGTGTCTTAGCTTAATCATCAAAGGAGCCAGGGGGTCAACATCCTCTTAGGGCACCCCGCCTCTTTGATTCCCTGATGAGTCATCATCTGTCTAAATCCTTAAGCAGCCCTATTGAGAACAACAAAGTGGGCCACCGCGGTGATGGTGGCTGAAGTTGCACAATTGGTTACAGTGATTACCTTTGTGTCACCAAGAAAACTGCGTTTGCCATAGAAATGGTGCAGAAGAATTTGGAAGTGCCCTACTCTCCTAGAGAGCAGGGAGAGGGGCGTGGGGACATGATGGAGTCCAAGGTGACTTCTCACTAAGCTTTCCTGGTGCAGAGACTCTGAGGACCATGGAGAGAAGGCTGCTCCTCCGTCACAGAGCC
>PVHX01026325.1:0-21012 GCA_004024805.1 Geosciurus inauris
AAAGTTCTAGAGTTACAACAGGAAGTTTTAAAGTCCAAAACATTTCCTTTGCTGCTATTCCTTCAGTAATATGTAGCAGATGCTCTATGAGATCTCTAAGAGCTTAGTCAGTCTAGATGGAGAGTAGGTCTTCTCTTTGCCTCGTGGGCTATAATCAGGCTTAAATTTAAAGTTTGTTAAATTTGGGCCAGAAAATGTGTTTAGGCTGCTTCTGCACTCTCTCCAGCATGAAAAAGTCATACTTTAAAAGACAGTTCAACTCAGTTACAACCACAAGATAGATCAATGAGCTAAGCTAGAGGAGATGATATTGGCTGTTTTCTTAAGCTTCTCTCCTGCCACATGCTCAACTATGCCATGGGATATTTTGTGTGAGTTTATATTCTGTTGACAGGCACACAGTTGATGGGTGACTGAGATAAATAATGGGAAGAGGGGTCAAAGCCTGTTCTCCCTACTTTTCTCAGCAGAATTCATTTGTGTTATTCTGAATCCAAAGGAATGATAAAAATCTTACTTTATGGGGCTGAGGCTGTAGCTCAGTGGTAGAGCACTTACTTGCCTCATATGCATGAGTCACTGGGTTCGCTCCTCAGCACCACATAAAAATAAATAAATAAAATAAAGATATTGTGTCCATCTAAAACTAAAAAATATTTTTTAAAAAATCCTACTTCACTGTTACTACTTCTTGTTCTAAAAAAGGCTAAGGACAGCTTACCTGTCTGACTACACTTACTTTTGCCTTATGAATAGTGGTGATGACACTGTAATATCATTCACCTCTCCTTTTCTTTAGAATCAGGTCTAAAACCAGATGAGGATTTTAGGCCTTAGCTCAGCTCTCTACAAGGAGTAGAAAAAGTGGGGTTTATGATAGGGAATTAATCTTTGGGAAAAGACTTTTGTCTCCTAAAATATGTTATGAGAGTGGAAAGGCAATAATAAATCACAACTAATGTTTCAAGAAACAAAGAAAAGGGTGGGGGGATTTTCTATCAAATCAGGAAAACCCCTTCCAGTCTCTTTGGCTTTAATCCATTGATCAAGATAAATAAGTAATAGTCAAAGTTAGGGTTGTGGCTTCATGATAGAGCACTTGCCCAGCATGTGAGAGCCACTAGGTTCAATTCTCAGCACCACATATAAATAAATAAATAGATAGATAGATAGATAGATAGATAGATAGATAATTTAGGTCACTCAGCATGAGGTCCCAAAGAGATACCTTTTGAATAATAACTGACTCTCATATCAAATAGCAAGTCCATTTACATGAGTTAATCACCAAGAGGCAAAGAAACTGAGGTTGTGCCTATGTAATGCAAGAAACATAGATAATAAGTCTGTTACGACAGTAATTTAATAGAAATAAAAATATTTGAATAAAACCTTGATATCTATTATTTTCTCTTATCCTCACAATGCCCTTATAAGATAAACAGAATAGGAATTCTAATTACGATTTTACAAATGGAGAAATTAAGGCTCAAAGAGGAGACCAAACTTTCCCACTATCACCAGAAAGGGGATCTCCTGATTTCTGTGAGGATGCCAGATACAACTCTTTATGCAGTGGATTAATGCTGCTATTTGCCTTATCTGATATTTCTAAGTTTTATTACCCATATCTGAATCTAAGTTACTTGTTTTCTGCTCCTTGTCTTAGGTAACCCATCCAGCATTCCATTAATCCATCTGAATTACAATTCAAGCCAACCTTCTGTTCATCTGGCTAGGCCTCTGGTTAGAGCTTGCTCTATCTTATTGCCACTTATATGTTTTATTCATCACTTTATCTCCATATAAGACTCATAGATTGATTTTATTGAAGCAATGGCATGTAGCAGTTAAACACATATAATCTGGAGCCAGATGATCATCTTGCTTCTATCATCTATTCCTTAAAGACCTTAGACAAGTCACACATAAACCCCCTGAGCCTCAGTTTCTTTATCTGTAAAATAGTGATAATAATAGTACTTACCTTAGATGTTTTTGGTGAAGATTACATGAGATAAGGCAAAGTCCTCATACAGTAATATACATGGTACAGTAAGAGGTTGACTTCAGAACCAGAGAAAACTAGGTTTAAAGTACAGTTCTATGCCTTGCAAACATGAGCAAATTGCTTGACCTCTCTGTGAATCAGTTTCCTCAGCTAAAAAATGGGGATGATCATAGTTGGTGGAGGAATTTAAAAGGTAAAGTATCTAACACAGAACCAGTACTAAACAAATGGTAACTCTCATAATTACTTGTATTTTTAGCCCCCATGTCTGGCATGATGCCAGACACATCATAGATGTGCAGTAAATATTTATTGAGTGGAACAGAATGGCATAGCACCTCCAACAGGAGGGATATAATAAACAAAACATCATATCTAAAGAGAGTTAATAGGAGCAGACAAGATAATTAATGGGCTGAATAAGGATTAATGATATTGAATCCTTACACAGGTTCTTTTATTCCCTACAGGGGACACCTTTTTGGTATGAATGTCAAGCTTCATTCATCCCATAGAAAGTTTGCAGGTTTGATGCTTTGTGTCTATTAGGGAGTCAGTGAGGGAAGACTTTGGGTGCAGTTGCTTGGTTTAGTAATTGATTTGAAATTTTTTTCTGAGATAATTCCCAGCTAATTAAATATTGTTGAGATGATATTAGACGTACATATAGAGAAAAATGCATCTTAATACAGAACATAAGCCAGATACAGAAAGACAAATTTTGTTCAATCTCACTTACATGTGGAATCTAAAAAAATCAAACTCACAGAAGCAGATAATAGAATTGTGATTGGCAGGGACCTGTGTATGGGAGAAATAAGGAGCTATTGGTCAAAGGATACAAATGTATAGTGATAATATGAATGAAAATCTAGTCTACAGCATGGTAACTATAGTTAGTAATACAGTATCATTCACTTGGAATTTGATTGGAAGGCAGATTTAAATATCCTTACAACAGACACAAAAAAGTAACTAAGCATGTGAATGTGTTAATCAGTTTAACTGAGGTAATGATTTCACCCTGTCCTTTCTGTCTCTGTCTCTTTGACTCTCTCTCTCTCTCTCTACATATATATAAAATCATCATGTATCTTAAATATATGTGCCTTTTATCAATTAAATATTTTAAAATTTAACAAAAGGGAAAACTCATCGCTTACAGACTTTTTTGTGTTAAAATATAAATGAAAATGGTTTCTTTGAAATGGTTTGTAGGTATGTCAGGGAAGAATTCAAACAGAGCTGTATCATGATTTTGGTCTTAGCTCTCATCAGCTATCATTCTCCCCAACTAGCAGTCTTCCAGGAAAAGGGATCAGGACTTTCTCATTGTTACTCAAATCCATACTTCCCACTCAGTGATCTCCCCCAGGATGCCTGTATCTGCAGGAAGAGAGAATGAGGATTAACAAAGGTTGCTGAAATACAGCTCAGCAACTGCCCCCAGCTCTAGTCCCTGGGCTGTCAGCAGGTGCACATAAGTATGTTGAAATACTGGCAAACTATTTTCTACTCTTTCTCAGTGCACATCAATTGCAAGGAAAGTCACTTGATGCTGGGCAATTCAGGAAGCTGCACTAAGCCTGGGATCCAGAATCAGTCAGAGGCAAGATGACAGAATCTGAACCACAATACTCTCATTTCAGAATGACTAAGTTTACTTTCAAAAGTGTTCTAATGTTCTCTCTCACATACATTATACCCTCTTATTTAGGCATTGTGTTAACCCTTGTCCAATCCTGGTACTCAAGCAGTCCTCACGTACCTATCCTAGTCATGATTATAAACTTCACTTGCATGAATCTATTACCGAATGACTGACTAACCTGAGAAATTCATTTCTGCACAGGTCAAAGTGGATTATTGTCCTTCTTTAACTATAATACTTGACATAGAAGCCTTCAACAATATTTTACATCAAAGAAGTGCATTTGAGAAAGACTTTAGACACTACCAAGTTATGTAGAATTGGATATTTCACAGCATGTCAACCTGGAAGCAATGGCCCTGGAGAAACCAAGCCTATGTTAACTCCAGACATATCTGGCTGTCTCCTACTATAGGCTACAGGCTGAGTTGATGGATTGGTATTGGTTATTTCTTTGACAACCTCTCCATTACTTCATCAATCTGCTGACCCTGGTTGCCATGCAAATACACCATAGTGCATGAAAGTGAGTTTTGATATACTGGTATTATAGCACAGGGGCCCCATCTCAATCCCAATCTCACTCTTTCTCATTTATTCATATTAATAAACATAGCTCCATTTATTCATAACTCTGATGGCCAGAAAGAAGGTGAGGAAGGAGGTGTGAGTGGATATCAAGCTAGTCAGCCATTTATAGTTTGGTGGGATGTAGGACAACTAAAGATACAGCTCCTGCATGGGTTGGAAGCCCTGATCACAGCTCAAGACAAGGCAGAGAATCACCAAAGAAAGGATAAAATTCTGTCCCTTCACTTGGTTGGTGGAGGAATTGTATTCAAGATTAAAGGGAAATTTACACTGTAGCTTGTGCTTTTGATTACAAATACTTGAGAATGCAAAGTATAAGCAGCAATTGTTTAATATAGAAATAATATACAAATATTAATACCCACCATTTATCTTTACAATGACCTTGCAAGGTCACTTTTATCCTCATCTCACATCTCTGAAAACCAAGGTTTATAGAGGTCACTACTCAGCACTCAGCTGATGAACATCAGAGCTAGGGTTTGAGTTCATGTATGTCTGACTACAAAACCTATTATCTTGTCATCATGTCCTAGTGCTTTCCTGCACTATGATATCCTGCTCTCTACTTAAGGAGCATGCATTCAATAATGATAGTTCTCCATAATCATCCCATAGGGATGGGAAAGCACACATGTTGAAAATGGGAAAATGACACAGGAAAGGTTTCATGTAGGAGGCTGTTACTGAGCTGGGCCTCCTGAAAGATGAAAATAATTTTCACAGAGTTGGAAAGAAAGAATATTACTGAACCTTGGTACAGTGTGTGCAAGGCCATGGAAAATGCTGTTTAGGGGTGAGAAAGAGCTAAGTTGTATTCAATGCCCAGCCCCCTCATTTGTTACTGTCAAGTATCTTACATACTCTTTCATATTCACCCATTGAGTATGTTGGTGCTGGATTGTAGTGGCTTGAAAGAACTAATTGTGCCCACATCATTTCAACTCTGAGTTCAGTGACTTCATGTATATAGCTTGAAATAAGCCATGGTGGAATTATTTACACCATGGGAAGTGGCATAATGCTATAAATAAGGTTTTATATTTTCATTTAGAAATATGGTTGTCATTTACCAGAACACCACTGTATAAACTATCCAGTCATGGGCCCAGGGCATCTGCATTTTTTTCAAAAATTCTACATTAATTCTGAAGTTTAACCATTCATCGAATTTCTTGGGGCAGAGGATCTCAAACTTAGGAATGCAACAGAATCGTTGACGGTGAGTTTGCTAATATGCATATTCCTGGATTCCCTTCCTAAAACTCTAACTCAGTGTGTCAGCAATAGAGCCCAGAAATTTATATTTTAATAAGACTTCCTCTAAATATCTCTCCATGATAGTGTTGGAGGCAATCTAAGATTTGGTCTCCTCTCAAGTATAGGCCCCACAAGCCATGGAGACAGAGCAAAGTACAGAGCTGTGAGCCCATGCTAATCACAGAAACCTGAGAATTTAAGAGATTTACATATTTCTCACTAGCTATTCTGTATTACCATTGGAAAAGCAATAGATTAAGCAGCTGGAAAGAAATCTTTCATTGGAATAAAGGTGGCAAGAGAAAAAAACACAAGAACAAAATGCACAAAGTAAAAGAGCTTACTAATTAGGCTGTGTAGTTTCTCCCAGTCAGCTCCTTCCCTAAATCATGCATTATGTACATGCATAATATGCCAGAGAAAATTACTGGAAAAATAAGAACTTAAGAGAGACCAAGTCCTAGTCTTAGCAAGGAGATGAATTTAAAGAGTGGAATGTAGAAGAAAGTGAAAAAGACAGAGAAGTATGGTAGTTAAGCAGGCAGTTTCTGGAATGAAACTGCCTGGAATTCAATCTCTGTCCTACAACTTCTTAGTGGTAGACCTCAGAAAAGTTACTTAATAACTCTATGCCTCACTTTTCTTATCCATAAAATGAGGCTATTATTAATAACTACCTGCTGGTATTGTCATGAGGATTAAATTAATTAATATTTATGAAATGCTTGCTTAAACCAGTGTCTGGCACATATGAAACACTATCTGTGCTTGTTAAATAATTGGTCAGTGTGAAAGGAAAATATTCCTGAGAGCTATGGGCAGACATTGTTTTCATTGTTTTATGTTAGAGTCTGCTCACCTGCTCAATGAAAATAAAGTTGGTGGGGAGTGCAATATTGAACTTTCATCTTCCACCAAAGGTGTGCCTGCCTGAGAAGGGCAGTCATTATACTTGTTTTACATGCCCAAAAGGAGAGATTGCCTGCCATTAAGATGACATATGAGTGAATGGCAAGCACAAACATCCCTACTTTGTGGGTGGCTGAACTATTTTTTTTGGAAAGAATCTGATGGTTTCTGATTAATTTTATTATTCATAACCCAAAATAATGTAGTTCTCCAAGTTCATTTGGTGTTGCCCAAAATAGGAAGCTGCACTATTTCACTTTGTACACTATATCTCTACTGGTGTAATTCTTAGTCAGATTGAATGTCCCTCACTCCCTAGCAGTCCCAGTCTGCACTTTTTCTGACTGTAACAATAGGACCAGTTCTGGGTTCCCCAAATTCCGAGCACGTGGAGAACCAGGCAGAGGCCAATAAGAGAAGAAAGGTGATTAACAGATATTCCCCACTGAGGCCTACATGGAAAAATGTAAATCTAATACTTTTGCCAAGAATAACCAAAGAGTTACTTGATTGTGGTTTCTAGCAATTATAAGGCATCACTACATGAAGAAGATAGTATCATCAATCTCCACTGAGCAAAAAAAGTACACCAAGTTACACTGTCAGTAACTTATATCAGATATAAATAACTTCCTAAGTGAGAAGGGTAATAGTGCCATGGATTATTGACAGGGGAAGTGTAAGGCAAAGGGACCTCACTTTTACAGAATTTTTAAACTTGGGTCAGGGTCTGATGGAATAGTTCCAGTGGAATCCCACCTAAAGGGAAGAAAAAGAAGTAGACATTCCTTCAAAATCTCTTCTTGGGCTGGGATTGTGGCTCAGTGGTAGAGCACTGGTTTCAATCCTTAACAACACATACAAAAAAGAAAGAGAAAGAAAGAAAGAAATAAAGGAAGGAAGGAAGGAAGGAAGGAAGGAAGGAAGGAAGGAAGGAAGGAAGGAAGGAAGGAAAAGAAAAGTAAAGCAAGCAAGCAGTCTCTTCTCATGAGTATAATGACTGGAAATGCCCATAGAAATAGCTTGAAAGTGCCACAGGGATGCTGAGTTAGGGATGGTGGCCCTCTTGTTGACACAGATTGTATGAAACATGTTGTCTCACCCGAAAGGCAGAGATAGCAAGCACCTTAGCCCATCCCCAGTTTATCCTTCTGTCTTTAAACTATCTGTCTCTTTTAAGATAGTCAGGCCCAAGTTAGATTAGATTATAGCACGGAAATAGTGTTCCTTTAAGTACATAATACAAAACATGTCTAAGGAAACTCAATGAAAATTACATTATCTCTGGCACGTTATCAGGGAATTATCTGTATTGTATTAGATGGTGGAAAGATGCCAAAAAGCTATTTAAAATGCAAAACTGGTTATGCCAGTCAATCAGTCTTTGGTTACGAACAAATCAAAAACCTGGAAGTCTTTGTATTCATAATTTCAATTGCTCTCCTTTACCAATAGTGATGAGAGTTGAATACAATTAACAAGTGACAGCTTGAACAGGCAGGAAAAAATTCCCTTTGATAATAATCTCATCTCCTGACCCTTCTTCCTCTTCCCTGCACCCATTTCAGGCTATTTGCAGAATGTCAGCTGAAAAACATCCTTTGCAGGCTTTAGCCACTGCTGAGAATTGTCAATAATTCTGTTTGCATGATACATTAACATTTGTATCATAATATGTTCAATCTGGACTAAATGAGAGTGCAAATATTAGCAATTATTCCCTTCCCCAACCTCCACTCCTTTTACTGACAATTGGCTTGAAAGCCCAAGATAGTTGTTGGCGGTACACAAGGGCCAGGAGATCTTCTTGCTAACAACATGGCAGCAGCCTCATTCAGCATTTCTTCAACTGGATCCTAATGAATGACAGGGATATCTTTACTAGTGCAGATAGTACAAAAAGTGTGCTCCACTGGCTGTGGCTTTTGGAGCTAGACCTACCCCTGATTCCAGCAATATGTTGTTCTATTTCATCTTCCAGACCTTAGAATTCATTTCCTATCCCTGATTGTATATAGATCCACTATAATGGCAGGAGTAGAAGGAGAGAGAGGATTTCTGATTAAAAAAACACTTAGTTCTAATCTTCAAGACATCATATGGATAATAGTTATTCCCATCATTTTTCTTTTTGTTCATGACTAACTCTTGTGTGTCTGGTGAACCTCCATATATTCCAAAAAATGTTTAAATTCTTAACTCCTTAGACTGTTAAGCAGTTCCTTTTGTAATATCTTAGCTTTCACCATTTATATAAAAAATTGGCTCTTTTCTTTGATATTATATAAAGAATGAAAAAATGAGGGGCACAGAATAAACTTGAAATGAGCTCAAGATCTTTTATTATTTTACATTTATTATTCCTGTTGTGTAGGAAAAAGAGCAAGGCCCCATTTTCAACAAAAGCTCTAAAGAACTTTTGTTCTTTTGTAACAGAACCACTCAATGAAAGAAATTGATCAACTTAAGAAGCCACATTCATTCCAAGACATGACACATTAAGGAAACTAGATCTTTGCTTTCGATACCCCATTTCTTGGGCTGGGGATATAGCTCAGTTGGTAGAGTGCTTGCCTTACATGCATAAGGCTCTGGTTTCTAATACCCAGCACCACAGAAAATAAAAGTGATACTTCATTTATCTTCCTATGGTAATATCACTATGAATTTTCCAAACAAACAAAATGCTTGTTTGGGTCACCATTTTCATTGCTGTGACTAAAATACCTGACAAGAACAATTAGAGAAGGAAAATTATATTTTGGTTCACAATTTCAGAATTCTCAGTCTGCAGGTTGGCAACTACATAGCTGTGGGCCCAAGGTGAGGCAGAACCTCATGATAGAAGGGCATGATGAAGGAAAGGAGCTCAGAACATGGCCATCAGGAAGGGGAGAGATAAAGAGAGAGGGAGAGACACCAGGGACAAAATATCAACCCCAAAGCAGGATCCCAATGACCTGCCTCCTCCAGTCACTCCCTACCAACCTACAGTTATCACCCAGTTATTGCATTCAAGTGGATTAATTCACCAATTGGGTCAAGACTTTCATAACCCAATCATTTCACCTCTAAACTTGTGTGCATAATCTCACACATGAAGCTTTTTGAAGCACATCTCATATCTAAACAATAACACCTCTCCATCACTCTCAGTTCATTTGGTTTAAATGAGGCTGATACCATCCCCCTGCCTCTATAGAAAAGTAGATGAACCTAGGCCTGGCTAAGGGTGAACTTCCGTATATTAACTGAAATTACAGGCAAAACTAGTGTTTTCTTGATAGGGATGCTAAGCTAGCAAGTTGCAAGTCTAGAGCTCTTGGTGACCATCTTTTCTAGCATTTAGGAAAAGATTGCTGAGTACAACACCAACATAGAGAAAGATGGAACCAAGAAGTAAAGACAGATTCTTTGTGACCTAGCTATAGCCTTGTTTGATCTTGATACAAAAAAACTTCACTGCACTGGTCAGTTACATGAGTTAATTTTTCTTATAAAAGTATCTTGAGTTTTTTTCCCCTTACAAAGAAATGAGAAAGTCCTAATTCACAAATAACCAAACCATGGTATCTGTTATTTGGAAGGCAGCTTGAAGTTTCTTTGAATCCAATTAATTGAATGCTTATTGGCTTTACTGTTAATAATGTTGCCATTGACTCAATCTGGGTAGAATTCAACTTGACTACAGATCTTTTTTAAAAAAATAGTATGCTGTGAGCCCACAAGAACAAATATTTTTCAAATTAGCACATACAAGTTCATCTAGCAAAATAACTTGACCTTAATCTTAAAGAACTCACTGTTTTATAGGATTATTTAAAAATCCAATTATGTTCTAGGAAAAGGGGACAGAGCTCCTTTGAATAAATATATTAGTGTCAAGAGCCAGACTATAAAACTGTTCTGAGAAATTTTTAATGAATAAAAATAACATTATGTAGAGGTGGGGGATAGAAATACTGGCATGATTTGGATATAAAGAACTACAGAGACAATTAGCAAAGGAGGTGGAGAGGTTAATGCTAAGTAACAGAATGGGAGAAGATGAGCAAGGAGAAGTGATTTTCTATCCCAGGAAATCCTTAGATGAGTCTTTGACAGCCAAATCAGAGCCAAAGCTAGAAAAAGTGGCAGACTCTTGACCAGTGGTCTCCAAGTTTATTGATCTTGCACATTACATAAAAATTTTGGAGCATATATCCAAATATGTGTAAAGTCACTTATCTATACATTATATATATATATATATATATATATATATATATATATATATATATATATATGTTTCATTGTGATTCACTAGTTTCTTGAGGTAAAATATATGTATATGATCACTAAAGATAATGGACATAAATATATTTTTTCTGAAGAATTTTTGATAACTTTGTTTTGTTTTATTTTTGAACAAATTTTTGATAACTTTGTTTTGTTTTATTTTTGAACAACTGATTTTCCAAACAACTGATTTTAAATGATCAGAAATAGACATGACAACCCTACTACTTTACTGTTGCTCATTTGAACTTACATTATTAATGTGATCTTCAGGCCAAGTTGCTTTGAAGAAATATTTATTAAGCTGTATGTCTCTTTTGTGAGAGTTTATTTATGATAGAAATATTCATAAAGGCACTGATCTGGGCATATATAAACTGCAGTGCATCACAATTTTTTTGTTACTGGAGATTGAATCCAGGAGTACTTAAAAACTGAGCCTCATCCCCAGCCCCCTTTTTTTTTATTTTGGGAGAGGGTCTCACTAAATTACCTGAGGACTCCCTAAGTTGCTAAGGTTGACTTTGAACTTGCCACCCTCCTGCCACCGCCTCCTGAGTGACTGAGATTACAAGCATGTGCTATCATGTCCAGCCTATCACAATGTTTTGAAAGCAAATAAATGAGTTTCTAGTTCTGAAATTCTTACCTTTCCCTTTGGAAACCTTGTATATCTTAGGTGGCATGAGATCCTCTGATGTAGATAATGAATAAGGATATCAATGCCAATTTGAGTACTAAATATATTGAAATGAAGATATCACTAGAATTTCTTCAGGCATCAATTTTGGAGACCGCTAATCTAGAACTCTCCTCAGTTCAACACATAGAAATGCACCATTCTAAAAGGCCTAAGTCAAGTTTGGTTTAGTATCCACCAGATAGGTCTAGTGTGTTATTAGGAGTTTCCCTGGCTACTTATTAAAGATTAAACACCATGTAGCATATTTGAATCTGAAATAGAACTTTAAAAGGCAAACTGGCCTTTCATTATTTGTTGATAAAAGACAAACTGTGGGCTAGAGTTGTGGCTCAGTGATAGAGCACTTGCCTAGCACTGGGTTCAATTCTCAACACCACATATAAATACATAAAATAAAGTTCCATGTACAGCTAATAAAAATATTTTTTAAAAAGGCTTAAAATGCAAAAGCTAGTATGATTAACATAAATTTCAGACAGAGTTAATCAGTCAACCATGACTGTGGCAATCTCCAGGTGCTCAGGTCTTCATACTATAGGTGATAGCCAAGCAGTACTGATGTCTACACAATGATAGCTCTTTAAATTTCAGGTAAAATATCAAATCAGAAACTAATATTTATGGACTATTGAGAAACCAAATCCAAACTTACAATCAGAAATGATGATTTAGAAAGTACTAATCATAGTAAGTGTTGTGTGTGAATATTGTAGGGAGCAGCAGCTAGACAGAAAAATGTGTTGAGGACCTAAATGGCTTAATCTACTTGGTCTTTATCTGAGGGATATTGAAATTGGGTATAGAGGGAATGGGAATGTTAGTTGCCATTAAGCAGACAATGGAAAACTGGGGAAGAGCGAAAACCTGTAGAGAAGGGCTCTTAAGTGGACTAATCATGAACTGGCTCTTGACTTTGGCACCAGCTAGTAATACATGGTCTGACTTGGCAGATTGTCCAACTTGATGCTGATGGAGAGCAGTATCAAAAAGACAAGGAAATTAAGACTGAGAGTTTATTTCATTTCAGCCAAGGAAGATGACACAGAGCCAGAGCTTATATTCATTCCCTGCTTATAAAAATTGTGTTGTTCACTTTGGTCACTACCAAAGTTACCAACTTTACCAAGTGTTATGACCTGTGATGAACTAATGGGAAAAACTGTTCCACGGGCAATATTTGTTTTAGTGCCCTCCCACTTTCTTTTTAGTTTCCCTTGATCCTTTCCTTATACCCCTTACTCTTCCCACACTAGCCTAGAAGCTGTTCCTAAAAGGGTAGCTCTAGCTGGCTATGAATTAATTTTCAATAAGCTATGTTTATTATTGATAAATTGTCTAGTAATGGCTTCCAGTGCTCCATTTCCCAGAGTTATCTTTCTTTTTGAAAGGCAGTCCTACAGACTAGAAAATCCATAGATATAAGGAAATAAAATGTTAACGAAATTTCAGGGAGCATGATAGAGAATGAGAGACAAATCTCATTCAGAAGAACTGTCCAACAATTTGAATCATACTACCTAGGCTCCTTTAAGACTAATTCTGTGTTAAGCAGAGCAGTTAGGCATTCATTGTGCATATACTATTGGCAGAAAATACTATTGTCATATTTGTTCTCCTTAGTTAACATTTCATTGTTTATTATATACATCACATGTCCTGCCATTATGATTCTCCCCACTAGCAAATGAGTAAATTAAAATCTAAAGAGGTTAGCCAAAGCAATCCTTAGCAAGAAGAGTGAGGGAGGAGGCATCACAATACCTGACCTCAGATTATACTACAAAGCTATAGTAACAAAAATGGCATGGTACTGGCACCAAAATAGACATGTAGACCAATGATATGGAATAGAAGAGACAGAGACGAACCCACTTACATACAGTTAACTTATACTAGATAAAGGAGCCAAACACATACACTGGAGAAAAGACAGCCTCTTCAACAAATGGTGCTGGGAAAACTGGAAATCAATATGCAGCAAAATGAAACTAAACCCCTATCTCTCACCATGCACAAAATTCAACTCAAAGTGGATCAAGAACCTGGGAATCAGGCCAGAGACCCAACACTTAATACAAGAAAAAATAGGCCCAAATCTTCATCATGTCAGATTAGAACCATACTTCCTTAACAAGACTCCTATAGCACAAGAAGTAAAATCAAGAATCAACAAATGGGATGGATTCAAACTAAAAAGCTTCTTCTCAGCAAAAGAAATAATCAATGAAGTGAACAGAGAGCCGATATTCTGGGAACAAATCTTTGCCACACACACATCTGATAAAGCACTCATCTCCAGGATATATAAAGAACTCAAAAAACTTAACACCAAAAAAACTAACAACCCAATCAATAAATGGGCCAAAGAGCTGAACACAAACTTCACAGAAGAAGATATACAATCTATCAACAGACATATGAAAAAATGTTCAACATCTCTAGCAATCAGAGAAATGCAAATCAAAACTACCCTAAGATTCCATCTCACTCCAGTCAGAATGGCAATTATCAAGAATACAAACAACAATAAGTGTTGGTGAGGTTGTGAGGAAAAAGGCACGCTCATACATTGCTGATGGAACTACAAATTGGTACAACCAATCTGGAAAACAGTATGGAGATTCCTTAGAAAACTTGGAATGGAACCACCATTTGACCCAGCTATCCCACTCCTCGGTCTGTACCCAAAGGACTTAAAAAACAGCATACTACAGTGCTGCAGCCACTTCAATGTTTATAGCAGCTCAATTCACAATAGCTAAACTGTGGAACCAACCTAGATGCCCTTCGATAGATGACTGGATAAAGAATCTGTGGTATATATACACAATGGAATATTACTCAGCAATAAGAGAGAATAAAATTATGGCATTTGCAGGTAAATGGATGGAGTTGGAGAATATCATGCTAAGTGATGTAAGCCAATCTCAGAAAACCAAATGCTGACTGTACTCATTGATAAGTGGATGCTGATCCATAATGTGGGGAAGGACATGGGAACAATGGTGGATCTCTGTTCACAGGGGTGTAAGGGGGCAGGGGGCATGGGGACAGCAAAGGTGGTGGAATATGATGGTCATAATAACCCTAACTTTATGTATGACTGCATGTATGTTGTGATTCTATACAACTTACAACTAGAGAATTGATATGTTATCCTCTATCTATGTACAGTGAATTAATTTGCACTGTTAACATGTAAGCCTAAATAAAACAAATTAAAAAATAAAAAAATAAAAAAAAGAACTACATGAGAGCCAGCAAATAATAATTGTCATAGCTGACATTGGTACCCAGGTGATTTCTATATTTCATATTGTTAAAACTGGATTCTACCTCTTATTGGGAACTAGAGAGAATTGAGAAAAAGGTTGCTAGCATTGTTGACATCAAGCCACCACCCATCTTTATATACTCTATTGATTTCAGGCATCTTTAGGGATCTTACTTCCTAATAATTCCCAGGACACTGCCTATACTAATATTTAATATCCTTATAGGAGGGCAGGATTACCAGAGGACTCTAACATTCATGCACACATTGCCCTGCTTCTCTATGATAAGATGCAATGAGAACATGGTATCTATTCTCCCCTCTCATTCTGTAATTTCCTTTAACCTACAGTAGCATTGACTACTGCTAAACTCTGGCCAAGGAATGTCAATTTTTCTAATGTTTAATGAGAGCTATTGATTTCAAGGCTCATAACGTTCTGGAGGACCCCTGTTGTCAAGAATGGATCATTAACTCTTCACACTGCTAGTGAAGGACTGTTGGAAATAATTTCTCATTAAGGATGCAGAGGCCAAACACTTTGAAATAAGCAATAATATGATCCCAATTTATGGATAGATATTAATTGGCTATTCTATCGCCACTGGAATAAATGAGCCAATCCCTCATCCTACAAATGCTAGAGAGAACTTCTTACTCCCTCTGTACCAAAATAAACATGCTTGAGCAGACAATTTAATTCTACAGACTTCTAAGGCAATCATACCTCTTATCTTTACAAGTCCATTAAAAACAGGGGCACATCCATTATTATAGGAATGCTTATGAGGAGTCAAATGAAGCAGGGTAAGGGAAGAATTCAGACCCCAAATTTAACTCAGAATTTTAAAGTTACTTTCATATAAGTTTTTGCAACCATAATGCATATATAAAATATGTGATGAGCTAGACCAAGCAAAATATTCCCCCAGTGTCCATATACTAATCCCCGAAAATTCTTTCTGTAGAAGCAGATTCATTATTGGGGTCTTAAGGCTATGGTCACTATTAATACAAGTATCCTATGGTTAGGAGAATGGTGAAGATAAATTCAGGATGTTATAAAGTGTTTATGGAAACCACTCTTGTTATTTAACTGTAGTGCTAGTTAGAATATTTCATTTTGATAAGGCCAAAGAGTTCTTCTATTTCAAGCTTCCACTTTGCTCTCCAAATCTCTTCTACAGTGCCCCTAACAGAGCTCCAGGAGATTACTGGGAACTCCTTTCCAAGCAGACTACAGTGCTGCATGTGTTCCAAATTAAATGTGGATTGACCTCCCTGGAACCTCTATTACTTGGCTTTGGTGCTATCCCCTGAAGCTACAATCTAGAATTAAAACAAATAATCAGCCCTTGACATAAAGGAAAATAGTGTCTACAGATGTGTAATGTCTTTACCTTTATATATATATATATATATATATATATATATATATATATATATATATATATATATATATAGCTAATTTTAAAGCCTTTAAAATATTTGGTGAGTAACTGGACCCTTTGTGTATTGCTGGTAGAAATGTAAAATGGTGTAGCCACTGTAGAAAACCATATGGTGGTTCCTCAAAAAAACCAAACATATCCCCACACCACAAAAAAATCAAACATACAATTACTGTATGATCCAGAAATTCCACTTCTTGGAATGTACCCGAAAGAAATGAAAGCAGCAACTAGAACAGATATGTGTACATCCATGTTCATAGCAACATTATTCACAATAGCCAAAAGATAGAAGCAATCCAAATGTCTATGAACAGATGGATGAATACCCAAAGCATATCTATGTGATGGAATATTATTCACCTTTAAAAAGGAATTCTGATACATGCTAGAATATAGATGAAATATTTCACCTCCTCTAGTCACCACCACCCATCTTCATACACTCTATTGATTGAGGACTTTATACTAAGTGAAATAAGCAAAGAAACTGAATAGACATTTTTCAAAAGAAGTATAAAAATAGCCAACAGGTATATAAAAAGATGCTCAAAATCATTAATCCTCAGGGAAATGAAAGTCAGTCAAAACCACAAATAGACATCAATTACACCCAACAACAACAAAAGACAAGTGTTGGCCAGGATGTTGAAGAGAGGGAAACCTTGTAATTGTTGCTGAGAATGTTAATTAGAGAAACCAGTATAGACAACAGTGTATAAGTTTCTCAAAAAAATTAAAAATAGCACTCTCATATAATCCAACAATCCCATTTCTGCCTACAAGCCCAGAGGAATTGAAATCAGCATCTTTAATGGATAACTCCATGCCCACATTCACTGCAGCATCATTCATAATAATCAAGACATGTATGCAACCTAAATGTCCATCAACAAATTAATGGATAAAGAAAATGTGCTATATACATAAGGTATATTATGAGCCTTTAAAAAGAAGGAAATCCTATCATTTGTGACAACATGGATGAACATGGTGGACATCATGCTAAGTAAAATAAGCTGGATACAGAAGGACAAATACTACATGATACCACTTATATAACCAATTGAAGAAATTAAACTCGCAGAAGCAAAGGGTATAAGTGTAGTTACTGGAAATTGGGGTTAGGGTTGGGGAACATGGGATGTATTAGTCAAGGAGTACAAATTTTCAGTTATGCAAGATGAGTAAGTCCCAGAGATAGATCTTGTAGTCAGTAACACTGAATGTTATACTTAATATCTAGCAATGAAGACATATCTTAAATGAGTGCTCTTATCAAAAAATATCAAATTAATAGAGTGGGAGGAAATATTTGGAGGGGATTAATATGTTTATAACATAGATTGTGGTGATGGTTTTATAGGTGTAATTTTTTAATTTGTAATTATACAAATTAATAAATTTGTATACACTAAATAGGTATAGCTTTTTGTGTGCTAATCATACTTCAATTAGTGTTTTTAAGGTAAAATGGTGGTCATCAGAGGCTTAATAAAGGGGTCATGGGCAGTTATTATTTAGCAAGTTCAGAGTTTCAGTTGGGGAAGATGAAAACTTCCAGAGATGGATGGTGGTGGTGTTGGTACAACAGTGTGAATGTATCTAATGCCATTAAAATGGACACTTTAAAATGGATAAAATGGTAAGATTTATGTTACGTATATTTTACTATAACTGGAAAAAATGGTGAAATCAGAAAAAAACCTAGAGTTTAGCTAACAGTCAAAAGCAAACAACAAAAACCCTATGTGGTCCCCCTGCAAAAAGACCCATGTCTATATAGGAACAAAAACTGTACTCAGCTCTAACTGTGGTTGGGCCAGTGCCAAGTATAGCCAACTCTGTTGTCTCTTTGATCTAGATGAGATATTTTAATAAGCACAGAATTAATTGCATAACAAAACAATAGCACTTCCTGAATGATTGCAATATACAATGCACTGCTCTAAGCAACCTCTATCTATTAACTTATTTAATTCTTCATATAATCTTGTGAAGTAAATAATATTAGCCTTATTTTACTGAGGAACAAAGTGAAGGATGAAGAATCATAGCATTATATGGCTTCTAAATTTTTACTACATAGTATGAGTCCAAGATATTTTGTCTTTCCCACAGCATTTTCCCATTCAATAGTTAACCATTGCTTTGATCCCTTATTCTGCTAGCTACTTTACTGACTATTCCTCTAAGCTTGAAATAAAGACATAAAAGTAAGCTATCAGGTCTTCCTATAGGTCAAGCACATTGAAAAGAACAGACACTGCTGCTCACATGACATATGTCATACATGTATATCTCCTCCAGGGTCATTTAGAGCCTCAAGTTGACCAATATTGTGATGTAGGGTGGGGGTAGAAGTGAGGCTGTTCAATCTACATTCTAAACCATCTTCCTCATTTATACATCACTGTAATTAAATAAAGCTGCTCCTATGAGAATAAGTTTTAATAGGGAGAGACTGTCTTAATTGAACTTAGGGAGGAAAATGTCCACTGATAAAGTGAGGGATGCTGAAAGGTAACTAGGGAAATACTAAACACTGATTGCCTTACTTGGGATTTTGCCTCAGGCCCACCCTGCCAATATGTTTGCACTCCAATTTTGTCACTGGAGACCCTCTCTCTGAACCTCAGCTGGATCTTCTTCCAGGTGTAGTTTATAAGATTGTAGCGCTAGTACTCAAAACTTCAGCCTCTGTATCTGGCAGAAATACAACCAAAACAAGGAGAGATCACAAAACCATTTTAGGAGAAGAGTGTAGAAAACCAGGATGTTTAGTTTGGAGAAGAGAAGGTTCAGTGCCATGAGGCCTTGTTCATAACAGCAATAGCAATGATTATATTAAGTGCCACAACCTGACCCAAAGACTGCATATTCATCACTTGTTCTAATTTTAATAAAATACCTATAAATAAGGCACTCGTATCCCTATTTTATATGTGAGCTAATTTTAGGCTAAGTGAGGAAACATTTGTACAGTGGGTAAGTAGCAAAGACTAATACACTATTTGATTACATGTTCCTAATTCACCCCTATCACTGAACACCTCTTGTTTCTTCCATGGTCATTTCCACAGTTTGTATTTCTCTTGTTTGTTCATTTCCCAACTAAACTGTAAATCTCAAAGCAGGCGGAGAATGTAGCTATTATTGTTTCACCTTGCATCTCCAGTGCTTTTCATGGTGCTTGTATATAACTCAGCATTCAATAAACACTTGTGAGAGGGAAGCAGCGAGGAAGGAAAGAACTAAAATCTAGTCAGATATACTCCAGGGCCTGTTCCCTTAACCACTAAATTACACTATAATATTGTTGTGGGCTGCCACAACCACATTTTGGCCAACACTAGTAATCTGGGTTGTTCACATCAAACCCAGTTCCACATGCTGTGGCAAAGCAGGCAAAGCAACAACAGGCAGATCTCCTAAGACAGTCTATTAGATGCTGTCTTACTCTCTTTGCCTCCGCCCTTGGTCCAACTCTAGGCAGCTTTGTTATAACTGGAGCACACATTCTAACAAAACATCCTACCACACAGGGCAGGCCTAGGAGGCGATTTGCGTATCAGTCTCACAACTTTCTTGAGAAGCAGATATATCAATGTACTCTTCCTGCGTTTCAGCAGTCTTAATAACAAAAATGTCTATTTCTCATTCTGTCCCTCTGTTTTAATTTGTCCTCTTTCTAAGCTCTTTAGTGGCTCTGCCATGAAAAACCATTAAAATTAAAAGAACATTTTCTTGATTAAATTTCTTCACTGCACTTCCAAGACTTCAGTTGTCTATTTATGACTGTGCACTTCATTTTACTAAGTTCTATTTCTAGGCCACTAATATCATCTCATGCAGAGAGAGATATATGCAGCATTCCATGTGGTGTCATTTTCTGAAGGAGGTGAAGTCTCATCTCCAATGCCTTACTATTCATTTTTACAGAGAGTTTTAAAACACACAAACCAACTGTTTTCAAGAAAGAGCTCCCTTCTGTTCTTATCATTTCTATTTCTGGATTCTAATGGTGAAGAGAGAATTATATCCCATGATACTGTTCTCAAGAAAGAAAAAAAATCCTTTCCTTTAGGGAACATGTGATGTTCTCCAGGACTTTGTAAAATCCAAGCTCAAAGGCAAAGTTTTGTTCTTATGATCACACAGGAGCTGAAAATTCTAAAGTCTGTTATCAAGAGCCCCTTTTCCTCCTTAAATGGGATGCCCTGAAACCCACCTGAAAATTTCCATGGGGACTTTAAAGAATGCAAATCAACTAAAGAGTTTAACTGATTTGTGTTGCTCTCATTGTGGCACTCCAAGAGTCTTAGAAAGGCTCAGCTTGATTCTGAGATGATAAAAGTCAAAGATTTATCAACTTCAGGAAAGTAATCAGTTGAATTTTAGATAACATAATGAAAATGGAGTAATGTACATGAAATTCAAATATCAGATCTGTGTGTCAATCTTCAGTGTTCTTGTTATCATTGAACTAAGTCATACAGAACTTGCCATGACTGTATGGTTATATTATTGTATTAAGTGATTTAGCCATTATACAATTTATCATTAAATAAGCTCTAATATATGTCAGGTACCGTGTCATGTGTTTTTTATTTATTCAGTTTTTAACACTTACAGTAACAGTATAAATTAGGTACTACTACTAATCCCATTTTATACATGAAGGAACTTGTTTTAGTCAGCTTTTTTGCTGCTGCAACTAGAAGATCCCATCAGAACAATTGTAGAGGAAGAAGAGTTTATTTGGGGACTTGTGGTTTCAGAGGTCTCAGTCCCTAGACAGCTGGCTCTATTCCTTAGGTGAGGCTAAACAACATGGCAGAAGAGTATGGCAGAGGGAAGCAGCTCACATGATGATCAGAAAGA
>PVHX01026326.1:9575-21106 GCA_004024805.1 Geosciurus inauris
AAAAATAAAACACAAAAAATAGGGCTGGGGATGTGGCTCAGTGGTCGAGTACCCGTGAGTTCAATCCCTGGTACCAAAAAAATAAAAAAATTTAAAAAATTAAAAATAAAAATTTAAAAAAAAAAGAGTTGGGGCTGAGCGCTGTGATCAATGCCTGTATCTCGGGAGGCTGAGACAGGAAGATCCTAAGTTCAAGGCCAGCCTCAGCAATTTAGCAAGGCTCTAAGCAACTCAGCAAGACCCTGTCTCTAAATAAAAAAGGGCTGGGAATGTAGCTCAGTGGCTAAGCACCTCATGTATCAAAAAAAAAAAAAAAGAGTTGGGGATGTAGCTCAGTGGAAAAGCACTTGTCTAGCACTTGTGAGGGCTATTGGTTCAATACTGAGTACCACAAAAGAAAAAAAGTTGAATAATTCTTTTAACCTTTTCTTCTTGTATGATTTGTATGATCACCAATTTGACACTGGACTCAGACACTAATGTAGCTGGCACATAATTGCACTGAACTACCTCACCAACCCTAAGCCATGTCTTTTTCTTTTTTTTCCAATACTAGGGTTTGAAGCCAAGGCCTGAATCTGCTAGGCATCACTCCACCACTGAGTCATAGCCCCAGTCTTTTAATTTTAGGTCTTTTAATTTTGAGACAGGGTCTTGCTAAGTTGCTTAATGGCCCAGCTAGGGTTAGTGTGTGTCAACTCACCTGGCTTGAATTTCAAGATAGTGTTTCACTAAGTTGCCCAGGCTGCCCTCAAACATGATCATCCTGCCTCCATCTCAGGAGTAGCTGGGATTACAGCTGTGTATTCCTCTTTCTTTCTTTGGTACTAGTGTTTGAACCCAGAGATGCTTAACCACTCAGACACATCCCCAGCCCTTTTCTTTTTTATATTTTTGTTGTAGATGGACACAATACCTTTTTATTTATTTGTTTTTATGTGCTGAGGATTGAATCAAGTGCCTCACACATGCTAGGCAAGCGCTCCACCACTGTGCCACACTCAAGCCCCCCCAGCCCTTTTTAATTTATTTTGAGACAGGATCTCACTAAATTGCCTAGGCCCTCTATAAATTGATCAGGTTGGCCTCAAATTTGTGATCTCCCTTCTTTAGCTTCCAGTCACTGGGATTATAGGCATGTACCACCAATGCCCAGCTATGTGTATTTCTTTAATACATAAATTGGTACTATTATTCTCAAGAAGTCTTAATATCTTTTGTCAAAATTTAAAAAAAAAAAAAAAAAACTCTCACAGTAGCACACTCCTGTAATCCCAGCTACTTGGAAGGTTGAGGCCAGTGTGAGCAATACAGCAAGAACCCCATCTCAAAAAAAAAAAAAAAAAAAAGGAAGGAAAGAAAATATCAAATATTCTGCAAGAGTCGGGCATGGTGGCGCAAGCCTGTAATCCCAGCACTTTGGGAGGAGAATCGTGAGTTCAAAACCAGCCTCAGCAATGGCGAGGCGCTAAGCAACTCAGTGAGACTTTGTCTCTACATAAAACACAAAATAGGGGTGGGGATGTGGCTCAGTGGTCAAGTGCCCCTGAGTTCAATCTCCAGTACCAAAAAAAAAAACTCTGCAAGTAGTCCAAAATACGGCAACCAGAACCTAGATATTTTATTCAAAACAAAACACTGTTATCTACTCTATTCTTTTTTAGAAGAAAGCTAGGCAGATACTGAAAAACAAAACAAAACCAAAAAAACTAGACTTGCTAACTTAAGTGATGATGATGAATTTTCACTGATAAACAAAAATTAGGCTGTGAAAAATTGTGTCTGGTGATATTTCCAAGAATTTCCACAAATAATTTCATATAGCACATATTTTATAGACTATTTACATAATTCCATTATTTATACTGAATATTGCCAAATGTGGAAGGATACCTATATGTTACTGATTGTCTCTGAAAAAAGTTGTATAAACCTTTGGTATATCCTTTGCTCTATCTTTAAATAAAACAAAGGTCTATGATATACACTGAAATGATCACAAAGTAAATGTACATAGACAACATAACTCTACAATAACAGCTATTTTATTGGCACAACATACATGAATCCAAAATAAAATATGGCAGTATAAGTCAGCTAATGGTTGGAGATGTGCTATAGTGGTAGAGTTTTTGCCTATCATGTAGGAGGCCCTGGGTTTGATTCCCAGCATAAAAAAAAAAAAAAAAAAAAAAAAAAAGCTGGGTGCATGCCTATAATCCCTGCACTTTGGGAGGCTGAGACAGGAGAATCGTGAGTTCAATGGCAAGGCGTTAAGCAACTCAGTGAGCCCGTCTGTACATAATACACAAAAATAGGGCTGGGGATGTGGCTCAGTGGTCGAGTACCCCTGAGTTCAATCCCCGGTACCAAAAAAAAAAAAAAAAAAGCTAAAACATACTTTGATTTTATTACAGAATGAGAACATAACACATGCTTCTGGACACACAGTAGTTGATACTAATTCATTTCACCAAATCTAAGTCACTTCTTAGCCAGGCATGGTGGCATACGTTTGTAAACCCAGTGATTCAGGAAATTAAGGCAAAAGGATCACAAGTCTGAGGCAAGCCTGAGCAACTTAGTAAGACCCTCAGCAAGTGAGGGAGACTGTCTCTAAAAAATAATGTCTGGGAATGTAACTCCATGCTAGAGCTCGGTGGGTTCAACCCAGAAAGGGGGGAAAAAAATCCACAGCACTGCAAAACAAAACCTATAAACTGTCCAAAGGGCAAAACAGCTTTTCCCTAGTTGATCTATAAATTTTAAAAAGAGTCTTCACAGATAAAGGACACGTCATTTGCAAACATTTTACTATAACATGCATAACCTAATTCAGTTATAACAGGATTCCCCCAACACCCACATACTCATTTACAGTACATGTGTTCAGCAGTCTGACCTGGCTGTGATACCGCAGTGGCTGTAAACTGAGTAGCCCATGGCGGATTCTTCTGTCCTCCAAACTGAGCCATGATGCAAGGGGGAAAAAAACCTTCACTTGTTTTTCTTCTATAGCAGCAATCTATTAAGAAAGGATCCAGGTTTCAAAGTTCAACCAAAGTACAAATATCACAAAAGGATATTTAAAAGAAATGTTTAATGCACCAAGGGCATAAATCTTCCTAAGTAGAAATAATAACTGGAAGTAGGAAAAGGGCAAATGAATAACACTTCAGATGCAGCAAAAAGATTTTACATCAACTAGATCACCAAAGTACCCTAACTTTAGGGACAGACTTAAAGGGCACTTCTTTCTGTGACTACAAACCGTCACATTTAAACAGAAGACAATCTGCTCTATCCACCGGATTATTTACAAGAAGTTCACAACTCCATATTCACAGGACACTTAGCCTTCGTGTTTCTCTGGGCAATGGAGTTGGAGACTGGGGCTAAAAGGTGGTGAAATCGATGACGGAAAATTGGACGAGACCCCGAGCAAAGTTATTTATCATTAAAATAACGAACACCTCCAATTTCTCTCGTAGGGAATTAACTAGGACCTCCTTTGCCCTCGCTTCTCCTTCCTGTGGAAAGGCAGTTGAGATAACGGATGGCCCTTAAAGAACCAATGCGAGGAACCCCCCTCCCGCCAAAGACAAGTCAGAAAATTATCTCCGCCCGCACATCGCCCGGGCGCAGCGACTCTGACGGGCCAGGGTTCTGCCATCTTCCTCTGGCCCCAGCCTCTTGATGGCCGCAGACGGCGGAAGGCGGAACCCACCGCCCCACAACACTGGGTGAAGAGCCAACACAGGGATACTCGAGAGTTCAGGCCTCCTTAAGCCCCGCGCACAACGGAGAAAGCCTCTATCGCCAAACCCACATCATGGCGAGCCCCCCCACGCCCGCCCCGGGCTCCGACGCTAAAGCCGCAGTAGCTCGGGAGCAGTGGACGGTGGACTGTAGCCGGTCAGACCAAGGCTGAGGGGCGGTGGGGACACCTGAGAGGCAACCGGGAAAGAGCGAGGCGGTGGGGGAGGGGCGCGCAGCACAGGGCCTGGTCCGACCGGCACAAAAGGGACCGCGTCCCTCCCGCCCCAGTCCCACAAGAATCCCACCGTAGCCGGCCTGGGACCTCCGTGCCACCAAAGCGAAGGCTCTCAGCCCCTCCGCGATAGAACAGATGTTAAGAACCCCGGCTCGGCCGCCCACCGCGCTCCAATCAAGCGCTGACCAGACCTTCACCTGAGTCGGGTCCCGGCTAACACCGAAGCCATTTCAAACCCGTCAGCCTTATGCGCATGCGCCAATCTTCCCCACTCGCTCCTCACCTCCCCCCTCCTCATCGCCCTGAGGAAGGACGCTTACGGCTTGACGTCCCACGTACGCGCGGCCCGGCTCACCCCCAATAGGCTTGCCCCTTTGCGTAGCTAGAACTAGAGCGCGCTGAAGAAGGGTTACCTTGGCTTAGCTTAACAATGAGCAGGCTACGTCTGTGCGCTAGCTCTGAGGGAAAGGCTGTCCTGAAGGGGTGGAAGGAAAGAATCAGCGGTCACGTGATCCGAGGAGGGCCGACGCCATTTTATGATTTTTCTTGTTCCTTTTTTTAACCTAGTACATTTGGTTGGAGGAATGGGTATGTTCTGTGACATCTCACCTATTTTTCTAAATTGAGATAAATTTCACTTAACGTACAGTTCTCTATTTGAGTTTTTTTTCTTTGAGACGAGGTCTTGCTGTATTGCCCAGGTTGGTCCCAAATAGCTGGGTTTAAGCGATCCCCCTGCCCCAGCCTCCAGAGCTGGGACTACAGGCAGCTGCGCCAAGATGGAATATTTTAAAGGGGACAATGTAATGGCCTTTACTGTGTTAATAAGGTTGTGCCACCATGACCACTACTATTATCAAACCTGTTCACCCAAATGAGAAATCTGCACCTATTAAGCACCTTCTGTCGTGAGTGAGCTATGTCATTTACATAGACGAAACACGTTTAGTCTCTGTCTACAATGTCACAATTTAGTAAATAACAATAAATTAACAGATTACATCGCTTTCATCAGTGCCAGTTCACTAAATACTCCTGGGTCACGGGCTAGTCATAAGCCGGACACTCACAGGTTCCTTTACTACAATCAATTTTTTTTTTTTTTTTTGGTACTGGGGATTGAACTCAGGGGTACTCGACCACTGAGCCACATCCCCAGCCCTATTTTGGGTTTTATGTAGAGACAGAGTCTCACTGAGTTGCTTAGTTGCTTAACACCTCGCCATTGCTGAGGCCGGCTTTGAACTCACGATTCTCCTGGATCAGCCTCCCTAAATGCTGGGATTACAGGCTTGAGCCACCGTGCCCAGTTTACAATCTTAATTCTTAATAGCTAAAACATTCAGGTCAGGCTACACTGTGTGCCTTACAGTAAAGACTAAAAAAAGGTTTACAGAGGCCGCAGGTGTTCTGAAGCTGAACTGAGAACAAAGGCAGAATGCAGATAATCACTGTAGGGGGTCAGAAAGGATTAAGGACCAGGCACAGCGGGTGACATAGGCCTTTAATCCTACCGGCTCAGAAGAATCCCAAATTCAAGGCCAGCCACAGCAATTTAACAAGGCCCTAAACAATTCAGCAAGATTTTCTTAATTTACTGTCCATTTGCTTTTTCCATCTGTTAAATCTACTACACCTTGTTGCCAACACAACTCACTACTGCCATCAATTAAGGAAAATCTAAAATTGCCAAGCACTGGTTTAAGTACTCTAGACATAAGAACAGAACCAAACAATTCTGCAAGCTGATATGAGGTTTTATACCTGAACATAAAACATAAAAAGTGCTTGGGGAAGCCGGGCGCGGTGGCCTACACATGTAATCCCAGCACTTTGGGGAGCTGAGACAGGAGAATCTCAAGTTCAAAGCCAGCCTCAGAAACAGCGAGGCGCTAAGCAACTCAGTGAGACCCTGTCTCTGCATAAAAGACAAAATAGGGCTGGGATGTGGCTCAGTGATCAAGTGCCCCTGAGTTCAATCCTCTGTGCCAAAAAAAAAAAAAAAAAAAAAATTAGCATAGTCTGAGAACTACATAGTAGAGTAACTTTGAGCAGAGCCCAGTTTGCTCTCTACAACCTCTAATCCCGCTAGTCACATTCCTGATCACCACTAATCTTTTTCTCTGCATTGGCCCAGACTAGACATTTCATATAAGCAGAATCTTGCATTGTGTGGCCTTCCATGTATTTGGGTTCTTTGACTTAGTACATAAAATTTGAAAGTTTGACCATGTTGTAGCAGTATTACTTTTTCATTAAATCATAAATATTGTTCTTTAATGCTTTGTTTTTCCACATTTAAGTGGTGGTGTGTGTGTGTGTTGCTAAGGATTGAACCCAGGGCCTCACACAAGCTTGGCAAGCTTCTTCCACTAAGTTAGAACCCCAACCTCCAGATATAAGGAAACTATTTCCACTAAGCTACATACAGCTTACAGTAATTTAGTAAAGTATGCCTCTATGAGCAAAGATAGAACAAACTTTTCCCGCCTATCTATCCTCTCCAGATTTCAGAAACTATTAATGAATATTCTTATTTTCATGGCAATATAATAACTTGCATAAATTTAACGAAAAGCTGTTCTTGTAAAAGGACACATTTGCTTATATTTTCAATTTTCAATTTTTTTTTTTTTTTTTGGTACTGGAGATTGAACTCAGGGGCACTCAACCACTGATCCACATCCCCAGCCCTATTTTATGTTTTATTTAGAGACAGGGTCTCACTGAGTTGCTTAGCACCTCGCCCTTGCTGAGGCTGGCTTTGAACTCGTGATTCTCCTGTCTCAGCCTCCAAAAGTGCTGGGATTACAGGCTTGCGACACCGCGCCTGGCTTATTATTTTGATTTTTGATTTTTATTCAATACTGGGCATTGCACCTGGGGGTGCTGTACCAGTGAACTACATTCCCAGCCATTTTTAGTTTTTTATTGCGACAAGGTCTTTTTTTAAAAAATATATATACATTTACTTGTAGATGGACACAACACCTTTATTTATTCATTTTATGTGGTGCTGAGGATCGAACCCAGTGCCTCACACATGTGAGGCAAGTGCTCTACCACTGACCCACAACCCCAGCCCTTGACAGGGTCTTAGTAAGTTTAACCAGGCTGGTTTTGAACTTGCAATCTTCTTGCCTCAGCTTCCTCAGACCCTGGGATTAAAAGAGTACACTACTGCACCTGGCTTTTGTTTGAATTCTTCTCAAATGTTTTGGGCATATACTGTACCTAGGAATGGAATTCTGAATCATATGATGATTCTATATTTAACTTGTTGAGCAACTGCCAAAATATATTTACCCTGGTTACCCTCTTTTGTATTCCCACAAGAACACTTATAATTTTACTTCTTTCTGTCTTTTCTTTTTACTTTTTTAAAATAAATAGATAGAGCCGGGCGCAGTGGTGCACACCTGTAATCTCAGCACTTTGGGAGGCTGAGACAGGAGAATTGCGAGTTCAAAGCCAGCATCAGCAATGGCGAGGTGCTAAGCAACTCAGTGAGAACCTGACTCTACATAAAACACTAAATAGGGCTGGGGATGTGGCTCAGTGGTCGAGTATCCCTGAGTTCAATCTCCAGTACCAAAAAATAAAAAATAATAAAATAAATAGACATCCTTATGAGTGTGAAGTGAAATGTCATAGCAGTTTTGATTTATAGCTCACTTATGGAATGACTAAAGATGTTGAGCACAATCATGTGTTTATTGGCCATTTGTACATCTTCCTTGGAGAAATGTCTATTCCAGTCCTTTGCTCTCTCCTTCCCCATGTTTTGGCAAATATTTTTTGTTTAATATTTTTAGATGTAGATGGACACAATACCTTTATTTATTTGTTTGTTTATTTATTTGGTGTGTGGTGCTGATGTTCAAACCCAGTGCCTCACACATGCTAGGCAAGCGCTCTACCACTGAGCTGCAACCTCAAACCCTTGGCAAATATTTTGATTATAATACAAAATACAGGTATGGGCTGGGGTTGTGGCTAAGTGGCAGAGCACTCGCCTAGCGCATGTGAGTCACTGAGTTCAATCCTTAGCACCACTTAAAATTTTTTAAAAAGTGTGCTATCCATCTACAACTACAAAAATATTTTTTAAAACGACATCGATTCTTTAAAAAATATGTAGCATAACATGTATTTAAATGCAACTTTTGAGAAAAATAAATAAAAATTAAAATTAAAAAAAAAATATGTAGCATAAAATTTATAATTTTAAGCTGGGCGCAGTGGCGCACGCCAGTAATCCCAGCACTTTCGGAGACTGAGACAGGAGAATCGCAAGTTCAAAGCCAGCCTCAGCAATGGTGAGGCGCTAAGCATCTCAGTGAGACCCTGTCCCTACATAAAACACAAAATAGGGCTGGGGATGTGGCTCAGTGGTCGAGTGCCCCTGAGTTCAATCCCTGATACAAAAAAAAAAAAAAAAATTTACAGTTTTATCCATTTTTTAGAACACAATTTAGTGGCATTGGATACAGTCACACTGTTGTGAAATCATTACTTCCATTACTATTTCATCCAATTTAAAATTGTTTGGTTCGTTTCTTTCTTTCTTTCTTTCTTTCTTTCTTTCTTTCTTTCTTTCTTTCTTTCTTTCTTTCTTTCTGTCTTCGGTACTGGGGATGGATCTCAGAGGTACTCAACCACTGAGCCACATCCCCAGTTCTATTTTATATATTTATTTTTTGAGTTGTATGTAGAGACAGAGTCTCTACATACACACTGAGTTGCTTAGCACCTCACGGTTGCTGAGGCTGACTTTGAACTCGAGATTCTCCTGTCTCAGCCTCCCAAAGTGCTGAGATTACAGGCGTGCACCACCATGGCCCGCTTGTTTGGTTGCATTCTTGTTATAGTGTTTTCTTTTAGTTTGATGGGGGAATCACTATGTTGCCTAGACTAGCTTTGAACTTCAAATCCTGCTTCAGCTTCCTGATTAGCTGGAATTACAGGCATGCACGTAGGTGCTCCGAATAGTTTTATTTATTTATTTATTTATTTATTTATTTATTTATTTATTTATTTATTTTGGTGCTGGAGATTGAACTCTGGGGCACTCGACCACTGAGCCACATCCCCAGCCCTACAGCCCTATTTTTGGGGGGGGTTGGGGGAGGAGTACCAGAGATTGAACTCAGGGGTACTCAACCACTGAGCCACATCCCCAGCACTATTTTGTGTTTTATGTAGAGACAGGGTCTCACTGAGTTGCTTAGCGCCTTGCCGTTGCTGAGGCTGGCTTTGAACTTGTGATTCTCCTGTCTCAGACTCCCTAAGTGCTGGGATTACAGGCTTGCGCCACCATGCCCGGCTTATTTATTTATTTATTTGTTTATTTATTTATTGCCATATTGGGAATTGAACCTAGGAGCACTTTGCCACTAGGCTGCATTTCAGCCCTTAAAAAAAAAGTGCTGTTGTTTGTTTTAATTTTGAATGAGGGTGTCACTAAGTTGTTGAGGTGGACCTTGCAATCCTGCCTCAGCCTCCTAGTTGATGGGATAACAAGTCTGCACCACCATACCCAATTTCTATATGAGTTGTAAAGTAAACTTGTCTTGTAGGATGTGGTGGTGTACTGGGGAGCTACTAAGGAGGCTGAGGCCAGGAATTGCAAGTTCAATGCCAACTTGGGCAAGACCAACTTTGTAAGACCCAATGCCAACTTCGTAAAACCCCTTCTTTCAAAATAAAGATAAAAAGTGCTGGGGATGTACCTCAGTGGTAGATCATCTACGTAGCATATGTCAAGCCATTCCCAGAACCTCAAAAAATAAAAATTAAAATAAAAGACAGGTATGGCGGCATAGGCCTGTAATCCCAGCTACTTTTTTTTTTTTTTTTGGTATTGGGGATTGAACTCAGGGATACTCGACCACTGAGCCACATCCTCAGCCCTATTTTGTGTTTTATGTAGAGACAGGGTCTCACTGATTTGCTTGCTTAGTGCATCGCCGTTGCTGAGGCTGGCTTTGAACTCGCAAGTTTCCTGTCTCAGCCTCCCTAAGTGCTGGGATTACAGGCTTGAGCCACCGCGCCCGGCTTCCCAGCTCCTTTCTATTTTTTTTTTTTTTTGGTACCAGGGATTCAACTCAGGGGTACTCGACCACTGAGCCACATCCCCAGCCCTATTTTGTGTTTTATGTAGAGACAGGGTTTCACTGAGTTGCTTAGCGCCTCGCCGTTGCTGAGGCTGGCTTTGAACTCATGATTCTCCTGTCTCAGCCTCCCTAAGTGCTGGGATTACAGGCTTGAGCCACCGCGCCCGGCTCCGTCTTACTTTTTAAAAATTCTTTTTATTTATATATGACAGTAGAGTCAATTTTGACATAATTATAGAAACATGAGTATATCTTATTCTAATTTGGATTCCAATCTTGTGGATGTACATAATGTGGAGATTTACTGTATATTCCTTTATGTACGTAGGACACTTATGTCAGATTCATTCCATTGTCTTTCCTATTTCTATCCCCCCTCCCTTCCCTTCATTCCTTTTTGTCTAATCCACTGAACATCTTATCCTGCCCTTACTGTGTGTTAAATATCCACATATCAGAGAGAAGAGTCAACCTTTAGTTTTTTGAGATTTGGCTTATTTAACTAAGCATGGTCCTTCGTTCTAGGTCCGTCTATTGATTGGCAAATGTCATAAACTCATTCTTCTTTGTGACTGAGTAATATAGCATTATATATATATACCACATTTTCTTTATCCATTCATCTGTTGAAGGATACCTAGATTGTCTCCATAGTTTAGCTATGGTGAGTTGAACTGCTATAAACATTGATGTGGCTGTGTCACTGTAGTAAGCTGAATTTAACTCCTTTGGATATATACCAAGAAGTGTTATAACTGGGTCAAATGGTGATTCCATTCCTAGGTATTTTTGGGGGGAGAGGGGAGCATAACCAGGGATTAAACTCAGGGGCACTGGACCATTGAGCCACATCCCCAGCCCTATTTTGTATTTTATTTAGAGACAGGGTCTTGCTGAGTTGCTTAGCACTTCGCTTTTGCTGAGGCTAGCTTTGAACTCGCGATTCTCCTGCCTTAGCCTCCTGAGCTGCTGGGATTACAGGCGTGCGCCACCATGCCTGGTCTCACTTCTCTTAATCATGATGCACAGGGCTGGTCACAGTGGTCTGGTTATCTCAGGATCTCTAGGTTGTCTATCAACATCAAACCAAAAGATAATGTTTGAGCCCAGCACAGTGGTGCAGGCTTGTAATTCCAATGACTGTGAAGACTGTGGCATGAGGACCACAAGTTCAAAGCCAGTTTCAGAGAGTTAGTGAGCCTGTATTGGAAAATAAATAAATAAAAAAGGGCTGGAGATGTACTTCAGTGGTAGAGCAAACCTGGGTTCAACCCCCAGTACTGTTAAAACAGAAAGAAAAACAAAAATAAAGTCCTCGAGAAGGAAAAATGGGCCAGAAACCAGTGTTCATCAATGACTCAGCCTTTTTTTGGTTGAAAGACATCTTTCTTCATTGTAGTAGGAAAAAGACAAGTGCAGGT
>PVHX01026327.1:0-21013 GCA_004024805.1 Geosciurus inauris
CTGTCTAAAGACCCCAAAGAAGGAACTAGAGAAGGATAAAAGCAATCAATATACCACACAAAGGGACAAGACTGGAAATTTGAATTGAGAAGTATCTCAAGCATTCTTTCGTGTCCTAGTGCCCCCATGTTCCTCCAGCCTGCTGGGTTAACATCTGCTCCTTAGAAGCAAAGCCCAGGAGGAAGTGCAAAGTTCTGGAAATCCTCAGCCCACCACGGGGATTGCTGGCCACACTTTTCTATGCAAGGTAAAAGAACAGTAGGTCAAAGTCTTTATTTTATAAGTTTCTCATTAACCTATCAAGAGTAGAAGGACTGCAGTACTAGTGACTAACATGACTGTACCATTTGATTGAAGGAAACTGTTGCAACAAGCTAAGTAAAAAATCAATATCCTAAGAAAGGAAAGAGAAGAATGTAAACCCTACAGGCAGAATCAAATATTAGACAGTAACTGGTCAAAACAAGTAGATCTAAAAACGTTTGTTTTAATAAAAATGCAAGCAGATTTCAAACTGTTCTTTATCAGTGATTACAGAAAAAATGTACACTTTGGATAAGAGCTTTAAGGAACTCCATATGTAACATCCAGTAAAATTTCTAATCTTTCATTGCCTTCAAATACATCTTAAACTATAGGAAATATTTAAAATAACACACTTCTTATGTGAAACATGCTTCTTTAACCTTAATCCTCTAATTTCCAAAGGGTAATGACTTTGACTTTTTATGCTTGATAAGAAGGATTCCATACATTCATAATTTTTGACTAGGGTAAAGCAAAGAGTCAACTTTCTAGGCGTTTACCTTTTTCTGAATATATTTATGTATGATATTTATGATATCTTACAAGATGAACATCACTTTAGAGGTACAAATCAAAGTATGAAGTACACAATTAGAAAAAAAGCGAACACGGCTAGGGATGTAGCTCAATCGTGCAGGCTTAACATGTATGAGGCCCTGGTTTGGATATCCTACACCAAGAAAGGGAAGGGAAAGGAGAATGAGAGGAAGGAAGGAAGGAAGCTGTACAAGCAAAATGTCCAGAGAGATTCAGAGGAAAGAGATCTTTGAATTTCAATAGTTGAAAAAAGAGTACTCGAAGCCAGACAGAGTGGCCCACACCTGTAATCCCAGCTCTGAAAGAGGCTGAAGCAGGAGGATCATAAGATTGAGACCAATCTGGGCAACTTAGTGAGACCCTGTTTTGAAATAAAAAGGGCTGTCACTGTAGCTCAGAGGTAAAACACTGCCTAGCATGTGTAAGACCCTGGATTCACTCACACACACACACACACACACACACGCATGCACACGCATGCACACATGCCCAACCACATGGAGAAAATCAAACATGAGCTAGCTCTTGAAATACCAAGTACACAATAAGGAAAGAAGAACCTGTTACAGTTGCATGTTCAATGACACCAGCACAAATATCTTTACCTTCAATTATATGTGAACACAGGCCAAAGCAGTGAAAGGGACAGATCCATGTGAAATGGAATTTCATGACAACTTCCTCTTATGCAAATGCCATTAAATTTTCTTTATGCTCAGTCATTTGGACTTTCTGTTTGGATTCATAAGAATCTGCCTATAAATACTATCATATTGATACAGGGTTTTATGGAGATTACAAAATACTTTTTTCAGTTGATATTATATTATCTCAGTTGATTATTATCACAGCAACCCTGAGAGGTAGTAGGTAGTGTTTCTTGGTCTTCGTGTTATAGATAGCCTGAAAACTTAGGTGCCTTGCAAAGGTCACACAAGGGGAAAGTGAGAGTCAAAATCAACTATACGCTGACTTGAAGTCCTGTGTGTTTTCTGTGCAATAGATCTCCTTTTTTATCATACACAAATATGTAAATATAGTCCATCCTTCCATATCTGAAAGTTCTGAATCCACAGATGAAATCAACTACATTTGAATTTTTCTGGGAATGCACAATGCCCTGAGTTCAATCCCTGACACCAAAAAAAAAAAAGCGGGGAGGTGGGGACCATACATCAGTACTGAACATGTACACTGTTTTCCTTCTCATCTTTATTCCTTTTTAAATTTTTTTTTGCAGTACTGGGGATAGAACCCAGAGTGATCTACCAATGAGACACATCTCCAACCCCTTTATTTTTTGTTTATTTTGAAACAGAATCTCTTTAAAGTGCTGAAACTGGTCTCAAATTTGCGATCCTCCTGCCTCAGCCTCCTCAGTCACTGGGATTATGACCACTAAAATCATTATTCCCTAAACAATGCAGTATAACTATTTACCAAGCATTTACATTGCATTAGTCATTATAAATAACCTGGATTTAAAGTATATGGTATGATGTTCCTAGGTTATATGTAATTATTATACTATGTTATATAAGGGATTTGAAACTTGGGCATCTAATTTTCTTTCTCTTTCTCTTTTTCCTTTCAAGTATTTTCTGTTTTTTCTGTCTTTCCCCACCCTCCTGACAAGCAAAGGAACTTTGAAATGACCACTCCGTTTTTTGTTCTTTTTTCTGCTTTCCTCAGCATTTCTGTCTGTTAAACTAGCCTCCTCTGTTCAACTCATCAGAACACTTATTCTATTTTGTAGAATGAAATGTGATTCTATTCTAGAATTGAAAATAAAGCCAATTAAGATCTTTAAATTGTTGCAATTTTGTCCTTTGAGAGATCCAAACTGACACGCTCTCTAGACTTCCATTTATGACACAGATCTCAGTGTCCACAACATTTAAAATAGTCTGTAATTGGATATAAGATTTCAGAGGGTTTATTTTAGGACTCACTTGTCCCAGTACCACAAAATCTTCATATTCCCATGTTGCATATGAAAACTGCCCCGGAATATATTACATTGATTTACCACAAAATATCTTCCACTTAATCATATTCTCTCCAACAGCAATTTCACTCCTGAAAAATAACATATGTGAGCAATCTTTGGCTTGCTGCTTAGTGCTATTTCCTGCTAAAACTGTTTTTAGATCTTCTTACTCCTTCAGATTTTTTTCACGCATAAACCACAAGCCTCACAACATACTCCTTCATCACATTTAAGACATAAAACTAGGCAAAACGGGATTTTTACATCAACCTTTCACCTACATAATCCCTGAAAACCAACTGACTTGGAAACTAATCCTAGCAACAGATAATCCTTGCAGAGATTTCTGATCAAGTATTTTTTCCCTCTGAGACCTCCGATCTTCCTTTTTTATATTCCAGTAACATTAGAGGAACAAGCAGATATCCCAATAGTATCTGAGGTCCCTTTGGCCTTTTGACCTCTCCAGATGACAGCAAAATTTCTCTCTCTGCTTTTTTCTGTTCCATCCTTTATTTGTTACAGGATACTGTGCATTTAAATTTGTTCACTAATACATAACAACATTATGTATTATGCTTCTTTTTTTTTCCTACTATTTTCTACTTCCTATTTGAGTAACTATTGACCGATAAACCTGGCTATAGATGTTGGCTCCACCTTTCTTATATCACCCTGTGTGACCCTTTTCAAATTAGTTAATCCTCTGAACTTCCAATCCTGTGTGTGTAAAATAGGAAAGGTAATAGCTACTTCGAAGGGTTATTGCAAGGAACAAACCAGATAATACACCTAAAACACAAATGTCTGATACAAAATAAGTACCAAGAAGCTTTGTTATTATTTGTTATTATAATTCTGGTTCCTGTAAATTTCAATTTTTCCCAATGTTTACTTTCCAATTTCTTCACTACACAATCTTTTTACTCCCCATCAATTATTTTTCAAGGACTCCATCTATGCGTCCTCAGGATGGACCGCTATCTAGCCTTTTAACAAAGCATCAATCAATAATCAGAGTGCCAATAATGGTGATTAAATATTCACTATAATGTCTAGTCCTCTGTTAGACATGACCTCAGAGAAGTAAATTGGGTGCAGAAAGAAAGGCTTTAAGCAGCTGGAAGTCCAACGTTTTGAATTCTGTACAATCCACACAAAATATTCAAAGTAAAATACATTTCCATTGTCCTTTTTGTGTTATTGTTTTGTTTGTTTTTGTTGGTACAGTAAATTGAACAGGGCCTTGCACACTACCACTAAATACATCCCCCGTCCTTTTTATTTTATTTTGAGACAGGGTCTTGCTAAATTCCCCAGGTTGCCCTTGAACTTGGATCTTACTGCCTCAGCCTCCTTAGTAGCTGGGATTACAGGTATGCACCACTGTGCCTGGCTTCCCTGTCTTTTTTTTTTTCCCCCCTTGTACTGGGGATTGAACCCAGGAGTGCTTTACCACTGAGCCACATCCCCAGCTCTTATTTTTTTTTCTTTTAATGTTGAGACAAGTTCTCATTAAGTTGCTTAGGGCCTCACTATAAGTTGCTGAAGCTGGCTTTGAACTTACCATCCTCCTGCCTTAGCCTCTGGAGTTGCTAGGATTCCAGGCATGTGCCACCATACCTAGCCTTCCCTGTCTTAATTAACCTATTTTTAAAAAATCTGAAACTCTAGTATATTTATTAATCATGTCCCTATTAATTAATGGACTTAACCTGAAATCCTCACCTGGACACCCAAGGTCCCCTAACTTAACATTTTTGTCTTACCATATACTACCCCCTAATTCCTTTATATTTAATCCCTGTTCATATATTTTCCCCAGCATAAGTCTCCACATTCTGACCTCTGTATCTTTGTTTATGCTATTTCGTTTGCATAATATGCTCTCTCACTCTTTGTCTTGTTTATTTCTTGAAACATTGGGAATTGAACCCTGGGCTTTGCACATGCTAATTAAACAGAGCTGTATTCCTAGCCCAGACTATTTTCTTTTTACTTGTATTTTCTTAGAACATCTTTTTTTTTTTAATTTTTTTAGTTGTAGATGGACACGATGTCTTTATTTTATTGCTTTGTATGTGGTGCTGAGGATCAAACCCAGGGCCTCTCGTATGTGAGGCAAGCGCTCTACCGCTGAGCCACAATCCCAGCCCTTCTTAGAACATCTTTGTTCATCCTTTTGTTTTCAAGTTTTCTAAGTACTTTTAGTTTGGTGCTCTAAAGCTGGGGCCTGGAGCTGGGTGATGGAGTAGGAGAGGATGAGGTCAAAGAGGTCATTAGGACTGTGTTGGCCAAGGTGAGTACTTCGCTTTTACTCTTGAGTAAGATGAAACGTTACACTGAGGATTGTTGAACAGGACATTGACATCTGATTTACAAACAACCTAGGCTTCTCTACAGAGACTACACTGGCAGGGGCAACCAAACACAGAAGCAAGGAAACCACTAGGGAGGCTATTACAATAATGCAGATGAGAGAAATGGTGGTGGCTTTGCTCAGGATGGAGTGAGAGAGAATTGGTCAGATTCAGGAAATACTTTGAAAGTAGGATGGAGCAGATTTGCTGATAGATTGGATGTAGTTTATGTTGAAAGAGAAAGGATTACTGTGAGGCATTTGACCTGAGCGTTTACTGGGATATTCTCCAGATCACTGTAGGAAGATAGCAAACCTATTATTAAACCCCAAATTAGCAAGCCAGATAGTTAAGCCTATTATTAAACTACAATAATCATTGAAATGGTGTGATAAATGGAGCATGAATTTTTAAAAACTATGAAAAAGAAACTTCGAAAGGATCTTAATACAAATGAAAATTTAATATAAAAATGACATTTTATTTTGTTCTTTTTTTGTCTTTTTTTTTTATTAGAGCTTTATGGTTATACATGGTGGTGGGGTTCATCCCGACAAATTCATACATGTATAGAAGTTGATTTCAGTTCATGATTGCCACTTTTTCCTCCCATCTTTCTTCTCCCCTTCTTAAAAATGGCATTTTAAATCATCAAAAAATGATAAATAATTCAAGTATTGTGCAGAAACACTAGGCAGACAACTGGGGGAAAATAATATTAGTGTCCAAAATTATCTGATATCTTTACAGCAAAATACATTCCAGATTCAACCCTCTCCCCAAAAATATAAAGACAGAGACTAGAAAGCTCTGGAAGACAGGACAAATTGTTTTCATTCTTTGGAAAAGGCTTAATAAGTATAACCAAAAAAATCAGAAGCCATAACTTTTGAAAACTTCATTTTAAAAAACAAAAAATATCTCGTGCATAACAAACATCAAGTAGCCAAGGTCAAAGACAACGAGATACTGGGAGAGGAGAATATATTAACAAATATCACAATGCTATTTTTCAATGTTCTGTATTAATAACAATTTTTATTTTTAAACAATTTCAAAATAAGGTTTAAAAAATAGAACCCTACATATATTCAGGAATTGGTTGTAACTTTAAACATGGGGAAGAGGTATGGCACTGAAAAGAAAAAGACTAACATATGATCCCTTGCCAAATCGCCTTCCAGGCTCACGTAGGCAGGTTAACCCACCCCACTCTACTCCCGAAATACCACTTGAGGTTTACTTTGGAGAGAGGCTTCTCTGAAGGAGAGCTGGATCCCAGGATCTTGATATGACAACAGGCTGGATTAAAAATATCTACAGAAGGCAGGTACAATGACACACACCTATGATTACAGTGACTTGGGAGGATGAGGCAGGAGGACCACAAGTTAGAGGCCAATCTGGGCAGCTTAGTGAGACCCTGTCTCAAAATAAAAATACAAAGTCCCAACACAAAGGATTATGGAAATAGCTCAGTGGTAGAACATCCCTGGGCTCAGTCCCCCATACCGACGCCCACCAAATCTATAGAAGGGCTAAATTAAAATCTGTATATTAAATGATGAGACCTCCAACCCCTTTTCCTGAACTCCTTCCTATTATTCCATCGCAGACCAATGGAACAGCCAAGAAAAAGTACTAACATTTGTAACACAAATAGATAACCCTAAAGTGATATCCATCAATCATTCTTCAATGTGAACTGAGTAGCCGGTGATCACCAAATCTGTGAAGTAAACCTCCAACATGAGAATCAAAAGCAGCTGGCGCAGTGTTGCACACCTGTAATCCCAGTAGCTCAGGAGGCTGAGGCAGGAGAATCAAGAGTTCAAAACTAGCCTTAGCAACTTAGCAAGGTCATAAGCAACTTAGTGAGACCCTGTCTCTAAATAATATAAAAAATGGCTGGAATGTGACTCAGTGGTTAAGCATCCCTGGATTCAATCCCCAGTACCCTACCCCTAAAAATGAAAATCAGAAGCAAAGAAGCAATAGAGAAACTTATGCTGGAGTTATTAGATGCATTATAAATGCCAAGAGAGGGGCCTGGGAAGGTAGCTAGTGATAGAGTATCTGCTTAGCATGTCAAAGCCCTGGGTTCAATCCATAGCACCATATGAAAAGAAAAGAGTATGTTTGGCTCTGCTGTGAAACTATATATCTGGTTATAATTATTAAACCAGCTATTTTTTTCTTAAGAATCTTGTAGTATTACTTGACTATTAAAACTATTTACAGACAGATTCCTAGAAGCCCTACACAATTTGTGGGTGTGTGGTTGTGGAGGAATGGAATGAAAAGGCAATAACATTTTAAAAAGAGACAAAAGAATTGGAAAGGATGAAATACAATTCCAGGTGATCTATTTATCTGTAACTTCAGAATTTCCAGAGTTTTAACCATGACTTTAAAAATTATTCATAACTTTGGAGTACATATGGTACCCTAAAGAATACTGATATGAGAATGTTAGAACCCATTAGAACATGTAAGATAATGCAAGGTAGCCAGCCATGGTGGTACACATCTGTAATCCTGGCTGCTTGAGAGGTTGAGGCAGGAAGATTGCAAGTTCAAGGCCATTTTGGCAACTTAAGGAGACGGTGTCTCAAAAAAAAAAAAAAAAGCAAGGGCAGAGATAGCTAGGAGTCAGCTTTCAATCACTGTAACAAAATACCTATCTACTTTGAACAAGGAAAGTTTTATTTTGGCTCATGGTTTCAAAGGTTTTAGTCCATGGTTGCTTGGCCCTGTTGCTTTGGGCCTGTATCAACACAGTATGTCATGGTGGAAGTACATGGGGGAGGGGAACCGTTTGCTTCATGGTAGCTGGGAAGCAAAGAGAAGACAAGGAAGGGGCCAGGATCTCAATATTCTCTATAAAGACTTAACTTCCTCCAACTAGTCCCTACCCCTTGAAGTTTCTAAAACCTCCTAATAGTGCCACAGGCTGAGGACCAAGCCTTCAAGATATGAACCTTGGGGAAACATTTAACTATAACAAATACTAAATCAATTAAATTCTTCAAATCTAGCAACCAATAATTACTAAAACACCAATAAATTAATTTAACAAAAGATACAAAGATCTTAATGGAGAAAAGTATACAATTCAGCAAAAAACACATACGAAAACCTAAATAAATGGAAAATAGAGCATATAAAAAATCATAAGAATTGTCATTTTATCAATGGCCATTTCTCCCAAATTAAGACAATCACAATTGAAATTCCTACAAGCTTTTTTATGGATTTTGACAGGCTGATCTTAAAATTCATATGAAAGAATAAAGAAAAGACAATATAATTTTCAAATAAGGAAGGGCACTTGTTCCACAGGAAAGTAAAACTTGTTATAAAGCCAGAGTAATTGAATAGCATGATTCATTGTGATCCCAAAATACTAGTAAAGGAATAGAGGTTCCATAAAAGATCCACAGAGATATGAATACTGGCAGGACAGTTGTCTAACCATATGGAAAAAGATGAAATGAGATTCCTGCATCATTTTACACAAAAACAAATTCCAGGCAAATTAAAGATCTAAATACAAAATGCAAACTTCAAAATATTTAGAAAAACATCACAATAGTTTAAAGACATTGAGAAAAGGAGGTCTTAAGCAAGACCCCAAAACACAAACTCTGAAGGAAAAGATCTGATTATAGAGCTCACTAGACATTCAATTACATAAATAATTAAAACTTGTTTGACAAAATATAATCTATCTAGAATCTAGAACATATAAATACTACAAATTCATATGATGCAAAAGATTTTTAAAATAGCAAAACATGTGAAAGGGCAATTTATGTACAAAGATCCCAAATGATTAGCAATCAGGTAGATGCTCAACCTCTTGAGTAATAAGGAAAATGTAGATTTACAGATAACAATAAAAGCCAGGTATGTGGCTCATGCCTGTAATCCTAGCCACTTGAAAAGTTAAGGCAGGACGATTACAAATTCAAAGCTAGCCTGGGCAATTTCATGAGACCCTGTCTCAAAAAAAAAAAAAAAGTTTTGTTTTTGTAAAGGGCTGAGGATGTAGCTCAGTGGTAGAGAGACACAGGAATCAATCCCCAGTGTTGCAAACATAAAACAAAATATTATTGGACATACATCTGATTATCAAAAAAAGTCTGATAATACTAAATGTTGAGAGAGAGAATGAGGGAGTATAGAACAGCACAAGCATCTTGAAGAGTGATTTGACATTACTGAGTGAGATTGATGATGCATATACTCTAAGAAATTTCATGTCTAGGATTCTGCCCAGAAAGAAAATCTGTCAATTCTAAGATCCAAAAAGCAAAAGCTATTAGTGACATGTTATTAACCATAGTGAAATTTGAAACAATCTAAATGTCCACTCACAAGAACTAATGGATAAACTGTGGCATATTTATATAAAATATACAGCAATTAAAATTATTTGACAACTCTACATGCATCAAAATGAACAAAACACAAAACATTTTTGCTGAGCTAAGAAAGGAAGTAGCCCACTGATAAATTGGGATGCTATTAATGTACAATTTTAAGACAGAAACCAATATTTTCTTTGGATACCCAGTAGAAGATTATTGGAGTACAAGGCAGTGCTATCTTTAATGGTTTTAGCACCCTACAAGTGGTGGTCGTGGTGGTGGTGGTAGTACAGTAGTCTTCCATAATAGCTTTACTAATTTTCATTCCCACCAACAGTATGCAAGTGTTCCTTTTTCTTCATATCCTCACCAGCACTTGTTATCTTTTGTCATTGTGATAGTAGCTATTCTTACTAGAGTGAGGTGACATCTCATTTGGTTTTGATTTGCATTTCCCTGATGATTAGTAATGTTGGGCATTTTTTTCATATACCGATTGGTCATTTATATGTCTTCTTTTAAGATATGTCTGTGTAGGGGCTGGGGCTATAGCTCAGTGGTAGAGCGCTTGCCTAGCATGCGTGAGGCACTGGGTTCGATCCTCAGCACCACATATAAATAATAAATGAATAAAATAAAGATCCATCAACTACTAAAAAAATATTTTTTTAAAAAAAGATATGTCTGTGTAGGTCTATTGCCCATTTTTCAACTAGGTTACTTATTTGTTTTTTGCTATTTTCACCTGTGTTACCTATTTATTTACTTTTTGGAGTTCCTTATCAATCCCTTGTCAGACGTATAGTTTACAGATATTTTCTCCCATTTTGTAATTTGTCTTTTCAGTCTGATGATTGTTGTTTTTGCTATACAGATGCTTAGTTTGATGTACTTCCATTTCTCTATTTTTGCTTTTGTTTTCTGCACTTTGGGAGCCTTGTTCAAAAATTCCTTGTTTATTCCAATGTCCTAAAGTGCTTCCCTGTCTTTTTCTGGTAATTTTTTGTTTCAGATAAGTTTAGATAATTAAAGTCTTTAATCCATTTTGAGATAATTTTTTTTTTTTTGGTACTGGAGATTGAACTCAGGGGCACTTGACCACTGAGCCACATCCCCATCCCTATTCTGTGTTTTTATGTAGAGACAGGGTCTCACTGAGTTGCTTAGCAATTCACGGTAGCTGAGGCTGGCTTTGAACTTGCGATTCTCCTGTCTCAGCCTCCCTAAGTGCTGGGATTACAGGCTTGCGCCACCACGCTGGCTTGAGATAATTTTTGTAACAGGTAAGAGATATGCATCTGGTATCATTCTTCTGAATGTGGATACCTGATTAACCCAGTATCATTTATTTAAAAAATTGTCCTTTCTCCAATGTGTGTTCTTAGCATCTTTGTCAATAATTAGTCATCTGTAAGCAAGGCATGGTGGTGCACACCTGTAATCCCAGCAACTAGGGAGGCTCAGGCAGGAGGATTGCTAGTTCAAGGCCAGCCTCAGCAACTTAGTAGAGCCCTAAGCAACTTAGTGAGATCTTTCTCAAAATAAAGTAAAAAGGGCTGGGGGTGTGGCTCAGTGGTAAAGCACCTGTGGGTCAATCCCTAGTATTAAAGAAAACAAACAACAACAAAAACGGTCATCTGTAGATGCCTGGGTGTACTTCTAGGCTCTATATTCTGATGCATTGTTGAATGTGTCTGTTTTTATACCAATATTACACTGCTTTGATAACTACAGCTTTGAAGCTTGTTTTGAAGTCAGGTAGTGTAAGGCCTCCTGCTTAATTTTTCTTGCTCAAGACTGCTTTGACTATTCAGGTTTGGTTTTGTTTTGTCTGTTTGTTTTTGTAGTTTCATACAAGTTTTAGGGTTATTTTTTCTAGTTTTACGAAGAATGTCATTGGCTTGAATCTACAGTTCACTTTAGATAGTATGGATATTTTAACATTGATTTTTTTCAAACTATGAACAGAGATGTCTTTCCATTTTTTTGTGTCCTCTTCAATTTCTTTCATTGGTATTTTATAGTTTTAATTATGGGAATCTTTCATCTCTCTGGTTAAAATTATTTCTCAGTAATTATTTTGTAGCTATTATAAATGGGATTGCTTTCATGATTTCTATTTCAGATATAATTTCCCATTGGTACTGATTTTTGTGTGTTGCTTTGAGTCCTGCAACTTTGCTGTATTTGTTTGTGAGTTCTAATAGTTGTTTTTTGTTTTTTTTTTTTTGGTGGAGTCTTCGGGTTTTCTATATATAACACTGCGACACACAATACTTCTACTCATCTTTGAACCTCGTCTCCATCCACACCATGGGTCAATACCTAAATAGTCAGTAGAGAACTGCAGGCCAGGAAAGGAAAAGGGAGGGAAATGCTGAAACTACAAATTGTAAGTGTAGTTTCCTTAAAAATTCTAGAAGATACCATAGTGCAAGGTGTAGGGGGCAATTTTTTTTTCTTGTCCTTTTTTGATTCCCGGTTGATTTGACTAAGGCTGTGAAAACAGGAGCCTCAGTAATGCAATTCAAGACCATGAAGTTGACAGGCATCCTTTCAGGATATTAGAGCTATGCTGGTAGGAGGCTAATTTTAACAGTGTGAATGGTTAGCTTTCTTTCGGCGTTCCACCAGGGGTTAACACTAACTGGTATTGCTAGAGAGAGCCATTAGCCACCGACCCTTCCACTTCTCAATTGAGAGCAATCCTTTTTTTACCCATTTTTCTGCTGGTGAAGTTCAGAGAGGTTAAATAATTTGCCTAAATTCACACAGCTGTTAATTAGAGGGGTTAGGATTCAATCCCAATTCTCTGACTCCAAAAATCCAAGCTCTTGCACATAATTCCTTTTATTTTTTTAAACTCAATCCTAAACAAAGATGAATATCGGAGTTGTTACTTGCTGTATTTCAAGAACAAAGAGAACGTTCCAATGAAGGATGACAGAAAAGTCTGTTTCATTTCTCTCTAAAATAGAAGGCAGAGAAAAAAGAAAAGAGAGTGAAGAAAGGAGATACTTCAAAGGAAAGGATATTTTTAAAAAGAGGAAAAAAGGAAATAAAAAGAAGTTTGAAGGGGAATGTATCAATTATCTGTTGCTGCATAATAGTATTAGCAGAAATTTAGCAGCTTTAAATAATATACATTTAATATCTCACAATTTTTATGGGTCAGGAATCCAGACATGACTTTGATTCAGGATGTTACAAGGTGTTGGTCAAGCTGCAGTTTTATTAAATAAAATAATATTGACTAGGTAAGGATCTATTCCAAACTCCAATATTTAGTAGCAGAAATCACATCCTTGTGGCCTGTTGTTCTAAAGCTCATTTTCTTGCTGTAATTTTCATTTTCTAGCTAGTCACTGACCAAATGCCATCCTCGGTTCCTTGCAACATGGGCCTTGCCAACATAATCTTTTACTTCATTAATGCCAGCAGTATGGGCATTAGGCCTTATGTAATATAACTGCAGAAGTGACATGCTTATCACCTTTGAAATAAATGTCTGCCACATTATAGATTATTTATTGGTATTCACTGGTGGATTATTGTATTAAAATTTTTTTCAAGATAAAACCTAGTAAGTACTATAAGCATTTAGAAGTGTGAGATTTTAAGTTTATTTCGTGTGACTCCAAATATAGCAAGTGGACTAATGGGCAAATTTACAAGACAAGCAAATTTAGGCTTACTACAAGAAGGAATGTTAATAATCTAACTCAGGAGCTAATCTAGAGATTCTTGCCAATACAGATTACTGGTCTAGGGATTCCTGTATTTCTTGAAGTATGAGATCACATGACCCCCTAACATCTTTTCCTAACTTCAAATCTATGACTTTATGAAGTTACTGGGCTTTGCTTTCATTAGGCATCTCTTCTGTATTTTCTTCTCAAGTTTAAGAGGATTTTTCTCCCCTCAGAAGATATAATAAAGGAATTAGAAATAAAAGGAGCTCAGAGCTCTTTTCAGCAAAGCAATCCTTATCTTGCATTCAGATAACTAATTTACCCTTCGTTGTGTATCCTGTTGGGATGCAGAAGGGCTGTAGGGATAAGAAGGCTGGTTCAGAACTATTTCAGCAACCAGGCAGGCTAAGGCAGAAGGATTGAAAATTCAAGGTCAAGTCTCAGCAACTTAGCGAGAACCTGTCTCAAAATAAATAAAAGGGCTAGAGATGTAGCTCAGTGGTAGGAAACTCCTGGGTTCAATCCCCAGTACTGCAACAAACAAAGAATTCTGATTCATAAATGAGGTAACTCTCTGCTTGGGTTGGCACTAACCATTTGGTGCAGAGAAGAAAAGAGAGAAGGAGGGAAAGACACCAGGTACCTTGGTCTGTGTCACATGGGAGAAGGACTAAGAGAACATTTCCAGTGGGAGGAATGTGGAGACAACATGAATCCAGTTGGTATAAACCCATTAAAGGGGTTCCAGTGACCAAACTTGAGATAATGACAGCAAAGAGACGGTAGAGAACATTTTTCAACAAAACCTACCCCAGGTTTCTTCTGTGTCCCCACCTCTAAGTTCCCTTTCTTCCCACAAACTTTTCTCTTAGCTCACTGAGGGGTCCAAACCCCTCTTCCTTTCTGGTTCCTCTGAAGCCTTCTTTCTTGCTACCCCAGCACCCAGACTTTTTCTTGGCTGATCACCTAGGTCATGTTTGTTTTCTTGGGACATACGTTTGACCAATGTTGCCAGATTCTCCTGCTTTTCTTAAGACTGGGACAGCCAAGACCCTGATCCTGTCTGTCCCTGGATTCTCAGGGCTTTAGGAAGGGACTAGAAAAGAAGAAAAGGCATCTTTTTTCAAGATTTCTCTGCACTCTGTCCTTAATCCTTTCCACTTTCCTATGTGAAAGTGGATGTTCCGTGTAGCAGACACTTTCTTTCTTTCCTAATGTTTGCCGTGTGTCTCTAGCTCTCCTCCCACAGTCTATTTTCTGGCTGTCTCTGTAAGTTATGCTTTGCACGTAGCATAGACTCAAGCAACGCAGGATGAAAAGAATCGAAAGCCACGTGCTTTCATGGTCAACTGCTTTGGTGGACTCAGTAGTTAGTACATTCATGGATCAGTCTTTTTTTCCTACAAGAAAGTAATTTAGTTCCAGATGAGTTTTTTAAAAATCTATGTCAATCTTTATTAAGGAGATTTCAGCACTATTTTTTAAAATTAAGGATTAACTCACCATTTGACCCAAAAACTCAATTGCTAGGAACTTGTCCTATGGGTTCATTCACACATGAGTATGTGACATTACATATAAGCATGTGACATCACATGATGGCATGCTCTTTGTAATAACAGCTACAGCAACAACAACAGAAAACCTTAAGGGTCAAAAAATAGAGTTCAGATTAAATAAATCATAGTTCATAGTTATAATGCAATAAAATGCAGTCATTAAAAGACTGGCAGGTATTTCTATACTGATATGAAAACTCTCTACAAATACATGTTAAGTTAGAAAAGAAAGCACAGTGTAGAATATATATATATATATGCTTTATTCATAGCTACCATTTATGTGAAAATATATATTCAAGTATATATGTATACATATATATATTGATTTAAATATCATATGTTTCCAAAAAATTAGTGCAAAGTTTTATTCCTAGATACCATGCTATAAATATTTGTTACATTGACTGCAATGACCTCAGCTTCTGAAATCCAAACCTAAATTTGATGGCTAGAAATGATTGGGTCTCTATTAGTCAAGTCTATAATGAACACAGCTGGCCAGCATCAGTGGGGACAAGAAAAGTAGGATTTCACCTTCTTTATATACGTAGACCAAAGGACACAAACTTTCTGCTTTAATAGGTCTAAGTCAATCAATACTTAGAGTCCCAACAGGCACGAGCAGACCCAAATTTTCCTCATGTTATTCCTCTTTCTTTTAAAATTCTGAATCTAAATATTCCTTTTCAAGCACTAAAAACCCTTCCTCACAAAGCCTTTCAAATATGAGTGCCCCTAGCGATGGCTCTCTTTCATGATCCAAGAGAGGATTTGATCCAGATAGTTACTGGACATTTGGCATATATTATTGTATCTTTTTATCTCTATGTATGTGTACATAATTCCCAATTAGACTGTGAACATCTTCAGGGGAGCTATCACTCATTGGTAGACAGATCTACGTTTAAATCTACTATTAGAAACTATGTTTCTATGTAACACTGCTTAATTTGTTAAACTTTTATAAGCCTCCTCTATAAAATGAAGACAATAAAACCTAATTCATGGGGTTGTTGTGCTTACTGAATCAAGCAACACACCAGAAACTGCCTCTCCCAGAATCTGATACCTATGAGCATAAGATGTAAATCATGTTGACTTCCAGGTTCTAACAGAATGATCTGCAAACAGGAAGTCATAAGCATATATTTATTTATGATAGTATAGTTTTTAAAAATTTTTTCTAATTAATTATACATTACATCAGAATGCATTTTGACTCATTGTACACAAATGGAGCACAACTTTTCATTCTTCTGATTGTACATAATGCAGAGTCACACCATTCATGCAATTATACATGCGCATAGGGTAATAATGTCTATCTCATTCCACCATCCTTCCACCCCTGTACCCTTTCCCCTCCCTTCACTCCCCTCTGCCCAATCCAAAGTCTCTCCATTCTTCCCTTGCCCCCCCCCCATCCCCGCCATTATGGATCAGCATCCACTTATCAGAGAGAACATTCGGCATATGGTTTTTTGGGATTGTCTTACTTTGCTTAGTGTGATATTCTCCAACTCCATCCATTTACCTGTAAATGCCATAATTTTATTCTCTTTTATTGCTGAGTAATATTCCATTGTGTATATATACCACAGTTTCTGTATCCATTCATCTATTGAAGGGCATCTAGATTGGTTCCACAGTTTAGCTATTGTGAATTGAGCTGCTATAAACATTGATGAGGCTGAGTCACTATAGTATGCTGATTTTAAGTCCTTTGGGTATAGACCAAGTAGTGGGATAGCTGGGTCAAATGGTGGTTTCATTCCAGGTTTTCTAAGGAATTTCTATACTGCTTTCAAGAGTGGTTGTATCAATTTGCACCCACCAGCAATGTATAAGTGTACCTTTTCCCCCACATCCTTGCCAAAATTTATTGTTGCTTGTATTATTGATAATTGCCATTCTGACTGGAGTGAGATGAAATCTTAGAGTAGTTTTGATTTACATTTCTCTAATTGCTAGAGATGTTGAACATTTTTTCATATATTTGTTGATTGATTGTATATCTTTTTCTATGAAGTGTCTGTTCAGTTCCTTAGCCCATTTATTAATTTGGGTTATTTTTTTTTTAAATGAAACCAAACTTAAAAGTAATTTTCAAGTAGAACAAGGTGGTGCATACCTATAATCTCAGCTACTTGGGAGGCTGAGGCAGGAAGATTATAAGTTTAAAAACAGCCTCAGCTACTTAGTGATGTCCAGTCTCTAAATAAATAAATAAATAAATAAGGCTGTGGATGTGGCTTAGTGGTGGGGCACTCTACAAGTCCCTGGATTCAATCCCCAGTAACACACACACACACACACACAATTAATTTTTGAGATGAACAATGCAAGCCAGGCATGGTGACCCATGCCTGTAATTCTACTGATGATGGAGGCTAAGGCAGGAGGATCATGAGTTTGAGGTCAGCCTCAGCAACTTAGCAAGATTCTCAGCAAGTTAGTGAGACCCTGACTCAAAATAAAAAATAAAAATGGCTGGGAATGTAGCTCAGTGGTAGAGCACCCCTGTGTTCAATCCTCAGTACCACAAAAAAAAAAAATGCAATAGTAAAATGTCTTGAGAGGAAAAAATTTTGAAAACTTTTATTGGTGCATTATAATTACATATAATAGTGGAATTTATTGTTACATATTCATACATTCATATAAAATAATTTTGTTGATTTCATTCTCTGTTCACACCCACCATTTCCCTACCTTCCTCCCTTCCCCTGGTCCCTTTCCTTTATTCTACTGGACTCCCTTCTATTTTCATGAGATTTGCCCCCAACTTCTTTTCCTTTTTTCTCTGTGACTTCCACATGACAGAAAACATGTGACCTTTGACCTTCTGAGTTTGGCTGATTTCACTTAATGTAATGTTCTCAAGTTCCATTCATTTTTCTGCAAATGATATAATTTCATTCTTCTTTATGGTTGAGTAAAATTCTATTGTGTGTATATATCACATTGTCTTTATGCATTCATCCATTCATGGAGACCTAGGCTGCTTCCATAGTTTGGCTATTGTGAATTGTGCTGCTATAAACATGGGTATGCATGTGTCACTGTAATATGATGGCTTCAGTTCTTCTAGATAAATAAATACTGTGGAATGGTATATCTGGATCATATAGTGTGGTTCAATGTCTAGTCTTTTGAGGAACTACTGATTCCATCTGATTTCCACAGTGGTTGTAATAATTTACAATCTCATCAACAGCAGTGTAAAAGTATGCCTTTCTCCCCACATCCTCTCCAGAATTTATTATTGTTTGAACTCTTAATGCCTGCATTTCAAATGGAGTGAAATCAAATCTCAGTGAAGGATTGATTTATATTTCCCTGATTGCTAAAGAAAGATGTTGGGCATTTGTTCATGTATTTGCTGGCCATTGGTATTTTCTTTTTTCTTTTTGGTACCGGGGATTGAACTCAAGGGTACTGGACCACTGAGCCACATCCCCAGGCCTATTTTGTGTTTTATGTAGAGACAAGGCCTCACTGAGTTGCTTAGTGCCTCACCATTGCTGAGGCTGGCTTTGAACTTGCAATTCTCCTGCCTCAGCCTCCCAAAGTGCTGAGATTACAGGTGTGTGCCACTGTCCCCACCTTTTATTGTTTTTAATTTTAAGACAAGTTCTCCCTAAGTTTCTTAGGGTCTTGATAAGTTGAGGCTGGTTTTGAACTTGCAATTTTCCTGCCTCAGCCTCCCAAGCCACTAGAATAACAGGTCTGTGCCACTGCGCCTGACAATTTTTTTCAAAATTTTTTTGTTGTCTATAACCCTTTATTTATTTATATGCAGTGCTGAGAATTGAACCCAGGGCCTCACACATGCTAGACAAGAGTTCTACCACTAAGCTACAACCCCAGCCCTCCTGACACTTCTTTTGAGAAGCGTCTATGTAGTTTATTTGCCCATTTATTGATTGGATTATTTGTATTTTTGGTGGTATTTTGAATTCCTTATATATTCTGGATATTAATCCTTTGCTGGAAGAGTACCTAGCAAATATTTTCTCCTATTCTTTATATTTCCTCTTCACTAGAGCGAAATTTTTTTAACACTCCTCATTCTATGTGACAAAATTATTTGCAGTAATAAAAAGACATTAGTAATAATAATCAGAAAAGAAATGCATATACTTTTTTTAGTTAACTGCACAAAATAAATATATATATTATACATGTACACACACATACATGTTGGTAAAAATAAGAATAAAAATAAGAATAAAAATAAGAATAAAAAGTAAATATTTTAATAAAAGTAAATAAAAAGTAAAGCATTGATACTTTTGAATTATGTTAATGTATTTTTGACAGAAGGCAAATACCTGCATTGGTCTCTGGTAGTAATGAATAACATTAAATATGTTTTTAAATGTTAGCTTAGAAAAAAATTGCCAATGATTTTATTAAATTTGACCTTCCTCACATCTTCATATTGGATAGTACAGCTAGATTTACCAATCCATGTTCAGAACAAATGCATGTTTTAATAATTTTTACTTGGAAATGATTTACATGAAGCAACAGACAAGCTAAGAATTAGGAAAAACCCTAAACATGAGGATAAGTTTGGCAGAGTCATAAAAATATGATTAAACAGGAAATACCAGAAATTGTAATACTTTTATTTATGCTTGTCTTTAAGATTAATTCTAGCCAGGTTAATTCTACAAGTTCAACTCTACAGGTGGTGCACGCCTGTAATTTAGTTACTTGGGAGGCTGAAAAAGGGGGATCACAAGTTCAAGGCCAGCCTTAGCAACCTAGCGAGAACTTCAGCTGCTGGTAAGACCCTATTTCAAAATAGAAAGCAAAAAGGACTGGGACTGTAATTCGGTAGTAAAGCATACTTGGGTTCTATCACCAATACCAAAAAAAATTCTCCAAAAAATCCATTAAAGTGTTTTCTTCACTACAAAACTTGTCATAAATTTCTTTTTTGTAATTTAGTAAAACTTCTCAATGTTTTTCATTTGTTATATAAATCTGAGAAAATGACTAAATGGCAGTAAAAAAATGACATTTTTTGATCCATTGCTTTAAAATGGATGTCCAGTGCCTGATATTCAAATATTGACTTTTGATTTCTTCCAGTAATGAAGAACCAGAACAAACCATCTCTCATGGTTTCTGTAAAGACTAGACGACCAGGAGGAGATTAATTAAGCCTCTCTGCAAGACTTTATTGGAATACACGCTCTCGGGCAGAATCCTCCCGTCCATCAGAGTATGTCTGGGAGGAATGGCGCTGGGGCTCTGGTGCACAAAGAATTTCAAGAAAGCCTGGTCAGGAAGGGGAGGGCTTGGGGGCAGGAAGAGAAGGCCAGAGTCCTTCCTGGATAGGTCAGGAAAACCCGCTGATTGACAGGAGGCCTGTCTACTGGTGGCATCAGCATCTGGCTGGCAGCTCCGCTCTGCAGCTGCTGACCAGTTCCCCTAATTGGACATCTTGGACCCTGACCCGACCTATCATCCTGGCCTTTTTGATATAGGACAGCAGATTGGGTCTGGCTACTTCATGCAGGATTGGCGGCGCTGAGAGGGGGAGATGGCTCGGGTGTCGGTCAGGGAGGCAGACTCAGGGGTGTGGGAGCCTCTGGTTGTCAGTCATGCTGCTTGAATGTAGAAACATCACCTGTGGGTAGGAACAGAAGCTTGGGAGAGATTACTGATTAGCAGAAAAAGAAGGGGGCTGCCAAGAAATTTTGAGTTTGGTGGGAGTCCAGCATGATGGGAGTTCAAGGCTGGTCTATTCTGTAATGAAATTTGTTTAAGTTTTTAAGTAGCGATTACTGCATAATTCACTGCCCCAGCCCAGAGGCAGTGAATGGGGGCCAAGGAAAGCCCTTTTTGCCCTAGAAAGGGAGGTGGTAACTAGTCATGGTAATTCAGCCTTATTGTACAGTTAAGTCCCCATAACAAGGCTGGAGAGGACAAGGCATGTAAACATAGTATTTAGTTTTTAATGTCACAGATGTCTATCTTTAAACTATTTTAAATGCCCAAGAACTGCTGTGTTCTTGGTTTTGCTAGGTGTTTAAGATGAAGCAAGTCAAATTGACTTTTGTTCTTACCTATTGTTAAGAGTCACCTTTTGTTCTCCTGGGAGGCATCCTTGAGGAACTTGAGAGCAGCTTGTTAGCTCTGCTAGTGCCATCTGCGTTAGGATAGGTCGAGGTCTGGC
>PVHX01026328.1:0-14619 GCA_004024805.1 Geosciurus inauris
TGTGGCCTTGCAGGAAATCCAAAGGCCTTAAGGTATGGGCCCACCATGAGGCTGGAATGGCAGCCAATGATGGGTAACGCCCTTGAAAGATTGAGGCAACCTAAGATAGGTACATTCTCAGAGTGGACCATACAAAACAAAAAAGGGGGAGTTGTGGGGGACTAGCTCTGTGCTACGCCCTAATGACTAGCCATTATGTAAATGGGAAAGGCACAAAAAAAGGAGGAAATGTATGTTTGGTTTACAATTACTGTTGGTTCCACGAACGTGTAGCTTGTGGCCAGAAGTTGGGGTGCTTACGTGCCTTGCTACATGGCAGCTGTTACCTATGTGCATTGTCTCTGATTGGCCAAATGGCCCTATAAGTTGAATGCTTGTTCCACATATAAACAGATTCCTACTCTGATTGGACTCCCCTGGCACATCTGATTGTCTTGCGATGGATGACGGATGGCAAGGCTGGGGACGAGTGGCCAGCTGGCTCCAACCCTTCTCAACTTCCACAGCAGAGGATAGGTGAATGTGGGAGTCCCCCTTTTGACCCGCTGGCTCGAGATGGACTGCGATGACCCCTGCAATGTTTCTTTTTAGGTTGGTAGGGTATGTGATCTACTTACTGTTATTGCTCGTAATGCAAGTGTCAAAATCTGCCAGCTACCACACTTTGAAAGCCAAGTGTGGATCATAAAGTTTTTATCTTCTCCCTACCTTTTGATCTGCTAGTGTCTCTTATTTGCTAAAAATAGTAGAAAATCAGATGTCAAGAGGACATAAATTTCAGAATTCCAGCCACAGTTATATAGAGCAAACCATGAGAAAGCAGATGCAGGCTGCCAGTCAATAACAATCAGTAAAATAAACACATGAAAAAATAATTTTTTTGTATTTTCGATAGTTTATAAAATGGGTAATATGTGAACAAAATGTATCTTATTTTACTGATTTTGAGATGATTTAAATATTAATGATGTGTACATTGGATGTCTGTAATAATCTTACAGAGTGAATGTGTCACTCTCAATTTGTGTTAAAATTTTAATCCCTAATATGACAGAATTATGAAGTGTAGGGACTTCTGACATGGGGCTGAAATCCTTATGAATGGAATTATTGCCATGATAAGAGACCTAAAGTTATCTATCCTACTTCAGCCATGTGAAAATACAAAATGTTGTCACTATGCATCCTGGTAGCAGGACTTTGCCAGATACAAGATCTGTTGAACACTGATAATAGAATTTCAAAAGCTTCTAGAAGTGTGAGAAATCAAAACAAAGACATATGTACTACAAGTGTAATGGTATTTCTAAAAGGAGATGGGATAATTTTTACTAAATGCAAACAAACCAAAATTAGAGTGAAACAAACTAATCTCTAAAGAGGAATTATTAGGTTTGGTTTTATATAATGTGGGCATAATGTGAAATATTATATTAATGCATTATGCTTTATTTAGTAAGTTCCCAAATACATAATTTTAAATACATTACTACTTTTGTTTTCCCTTTTATACCCTGTGTATGTTGGACAGAGAATTTCTTTAGTTTTTGCATTTAATTCATAAAGAAATTAAAGTTCCAAAATTAACCGACTTGTGCAAAATCATTAAACTTGAGAGTATGAAGCTGGTACTAGCATTCAATTTTTCTAACTCCATATTCAGCATTCATTTACTATCTATAGCAGAAAATTTGTGTTGAAATCAGGCACATAACCTCTTTCTGGAAGACATTTCTTTATTGCATTCAGAAACAAAATACTCATACAGATTAATTCTAAATTATTTCAGTGCTAGAATATTTAACAGATGCTAGATGAAAGTTTGTAATTTTTGCACTCATAAAATGTTTTTAGTTGTACTACCTTTAACTTTTGGCTGACTAAAACATAACACTTCTGGTAGTTATACTACATTATTTGCTGATTGAAAACTAACTCAGCTATTAAGAAGATATTCCACACATAACAAATCTCTCATTCTTACTTTTATTTTCTTTAAGTAGAAAATAAATATGGAGTTGAGACAAAATAGCCCAAGTTATATTATTAAGACTACTTCTCTAGATATAGTGAAATAAGGCAAAACATAAATGAGAAAACTACTGGACTCAATACAACTTTCAAGGAAGCAATTGTCATTGATATACATTTGTCCCTCAAGAGCTTTGAAAACAAGCTAACCAAAGGAATAACTCAAAAAATATAGACATCAATTTTATAAATATTTTATGTGTCATACTTGTATAAATAAATGTGTAATGTTTTCATATAAAATATCATGCTGTTTTCTTACATTAAGGGTATACTTTTGAATTTGAGTACCACCTGGCAAGACTGGTAAAACAAAGATGGACAAAACTGAGTATTAATAAAAATAGAAAAACATATCTTCTAAATTTTCAAATTCTTTGTTAATAACACAAGAGTTTATAAAATGCAGTTTCTCTTTAAATCATATAAAATGTGGTTATAGGTGATTTCTCTGCGTGAAGGATACAACTTAAAGACTTCTAGACTTTAGTACTGGCTTAAATTTAATTTTTTTGATCTTTCCAGAACATTTTCAGTATCTCAGAAAATGTTTACTATTGTTCTTCTAATCCCCACACATATAACCCATTGTTAAAATCTCCTATATTTACCTGTTACTTATCTCACATCCACTCTCATACCTCTATATTACCACAACCAATATGTACCTAGCTATCCAGGTAAAGTTATGTCTATATTATTGAAGCAGGTTTCTAACCTGAATGATTATTGCCAGTAAGAAATCAAAAGAGACACTGAAGCAAGGGGCAGAGAAAGAATGATGCCTTGTCAGAGCTGCCAACTTTTTATCAATATGTTACATTCAGCCACTGGCATCAGTAGTACATTATTATTTATTATATCACTGAGTAGGTTTCAGTAAGGTTACAATGTAAAATGTTTTCCTTATGGTTAGATATGCACACATGTCAAGCATACCTTGGTTATCATAAGAGTGCCTGGGAAAAACTGCAAAATATTTCAGCTGTGGGAAACAGTGTGCCTGTTATTCTCCAGGAGTTGCTCACCAGAGATATACTTCCCTGTATATTCCCACTGTGAAAACTCCTACAATTGCCAATCTTATATTTGCTAATTAATACAATTGATATAATAACATGGAAACACAATTTTCATCATGTGAACACTCTAAAAATTTTAAATTACTTCAAATACATGAATCTTGATTGAATGACTATTGCTTATTTCCTCTTCCCTTCTCTTTCGTAACCTTTACATTGTAATCGCATGATATTCAGTTTTTTTTGGTGGTACAACTTCTTTACTTGCACTTCTCCATCTATAGAACCATGCTCTCCCTGCAATGCTCTTCTTAACCCCCACCATATTATATCAATATTATTAATATTTTTTATCTTTTCAGTTACACTAGAATCTTTCCTCTTCCCAGAAGGCTTTTCTGATTCATTCTAAAAATTTCTTGTGATCCCTTCTCTCAAATACATGCAATAGATATTAAATTATTTTTTGTAACTATTAATCTTTTATCCAGAGTTAATTCCACTGATTTATATGTCTTCATATAGAATTTAAACTGCTTTAATGAATAAAAATAAATGTATTTATAGTTATAATTTCCATACTTGCATATCTACACATGCTAAATACCTCTACTCATTAAAATGGGCATCTTGTTAGATTTTTAACAAGGTTCTAGTTTTGTGTCACAGCTAAAGGACTCTATATTAGTATTTGTTTTCTAATTCTACAGAAAATTTTTAAATGATTTTTTTGTTTATATATCATACATATATTACTTAATTAGTAATAATTGTGTCACAAATGTATGACATCCTCCTTTCAGCAGGAGAGGAAACATGCTCAATAAATAGGAAATAGCTTGGGTTGTATTCAGCTATGGTTTTGGTATGCCATGCTGTACTTTTTAATACATTGTTCATGTGAAAATGTTAAAAATTCTGTCTTTAAATAATTAGGAAACCAGATAAGTAAATTAAGTACCAGACATGTAGATATGACTTGTCTAAGGACACAAATGTTAATTAATGACAAAAGTGAAAAATAAACATTGTCTAAAACTGTGAACTTCTTGTACATTTCATGAAAAATTGCCATATTTCAAGAAATTATTTGCTCCAGAAAACAAAGAAAAATAATCTTTCAAAGGCAATTAATTTTATACAATATTTCATTTTAAATATACTAATAATTCAAGCCTACTTGAATATCTACATTATTAAATATATTGTAAATATAAAGAATAAAATAATGAAAACATTAGTATCATATATTTATATAAAGTTTTATCCTTAATCCATTTGATAAAAGTAGTAAACTGAATCCCATTGACCATAATTGACTACTCACTTGGCTAATAAAAAACAGATCTTGCTGGGTGTGGTGGCTCACACCTGTAACCCCAGCACTTTGGGAGCCTGAAATCGGAGAATCACGAGTTCAAAGCCAGCCTCAGCAGTGGCGAGGCACGAAGCAACTCAGTGAAACCCTGTCTCTAAATAAAACACAAAATAGGGCTGGGGATGTGGCTCAGTGGTCAAGTACCCATGAGTTCAATCCATGATACAAAAAAAAAAAAACAGAAATGGATCTGAGAATCTATTTTAATTCCTAATTTTAAGAGGTGTTGAAGGTAGTATGAATGATGTAAAAGGAAGAGAAATATAATATTTAAAACAGATGTGTAGATACTCTAAAATTTTTTAAAGTTTTATTTTGGCATAGGTATCTTTTTGTAAACAAATTATTCTTCATTCATTTGAATCACTTGTAAACTAATCAAAAGTTATTATATTTATGATGAAATGATTAACTTTCAACAATTATGCTATCTTGTCCTAGAAAATGTATTTATAGCTCATTCTAACTTTTAGGAATGAGTATACAAATACTAAGCCAAAAATCTCAATTCTAGAAAATCATGAATCCCAAAAGATTAATATAGAACCAAAGATAGTGAAATTTTTTCATTAGCTAGAAATGTAAAGAAAAATTGCTTACATCTATTTGTACTTAGATGACCAAATATCAGTATACTATCTACAGTTACAATGTGCTAGAGCAGTGGGATAGGTTGTCAAAAGTCCAAACAAGGGCTGGAGTCATGGCTCAGTGGTAGAGTGCTTGCCTAGCATGTGTGAGATCCTGGGTTCAATTCTCAGCACCACATACAAATAAAATACAGGTCCACTGACAAATACAAGTAAACATAAATACATACGTGAGTCCAAACAAGACTCACAGAGATTGGATGTGAGACTTGAAATGTATTGAAAAATGTTTGCAGGGAAGTTAGTGGTGACAGACTGAGAAGGTCCTTCTCCAGAAAATCCAGTGGTAATGGCCCAGACAGTTGCACCTTGGTTTATACAGTGCCTCTGGCAGTTGGCCAGAAAATAGTATCCCTAACTCACAATACTTTGTCCAGTGGTAACCCATTTGATGAGAGTACTCCCCTTTGCCCAATGCTCTGTACCACACCAATTACTACAGAGAGACGAGTTTTATAAGTGACGCTATAGAAATAGTGACATCATTGGTTCTGCTTGCTCTGTGCCATTGTATGATCAGCATCTCAAGGAACCTAACATGCATGCAAAAAGCACTTTTCTGCAGACAGCACTAACTAGTCCCAATTCCCAGCATACATTAAAGAAAGACAATATTCTTCAAAAGGTATTTATCTGGACATTCCATCATCAGATTCACTCTCATTGTTCCCTTAACGTGGCTATGTTCTTGAGCCTGGAGAAGGGCATTTCAGGGACATGGTGTTTTATTGCCCTCATTTTCTCCAAGGGTGACACAATTGGAGATGTAATATGTCAGCATTTATGACTAGAAAAAAAAATCACAAAAGTAAATTGTTATTTCTGTTTGTTTTCTAGGCCTACGTACATTTTGTATAACAACCTTAAAATTGAAATTTGGGGAATTTGGGGAATTAAATGTTCAGTCAAGCAGTCAGGCAACAGTTAGTTCAATAATAAGGGACTCAGTTTATCAATGCCCATTATTTTTTTGTAATAAGAATAATGGTTTTAGCCATATAGAACAGAGGTTTTCTGCAACTGCCCATTCTTAGTAAAAACATTTAACATTGACAAAATAGGTGTGTCTGTGTGTATGTTTGTGTATTTGTTTATTAGAATGACTAGCTTTCAAAATCAGAAATAGGTATAAACTGTATTCAGTGGTAATAATAACACTGTAATGGGGGAATGCATCTTTCAGACCCATCCTTCTATTCTTATGTATATTATAATTTAAAGAGGGTTGAATAATTTATTTATTTATTTATCATAAGACTTCTGATTCCATTTCATATCCTAGTTTGTGGTACAGTGAACAAAAGCTCCATCTCAATCATCAGCCTTTCTGAGTTTAAATCCTCATATTGCTATGTTATACTATGTTTTGTAATACACTTTTTAGCTGAAAACTTGTTTCATCAAAGCACATTATACATAATATATGTGCTTATTTATATTCATTTTATTTATTCTAGAGAAAAACAATGTAAATACCTATAAAGCTGTTTATCTTTGGATAGGTTACTTTAAAACACTATAATCTCAGTTTGATCATCCAACATATGTGGATTTGTTATATTTGTAATATTTTCTAAACATTTCTGAAATCAAAATACATATTAAATCCCTCAAGATTCATCATTATTTTAATATATATGGTAATAAGATTTATGAATAGTTGCATGTTTTTTCTATTGCTAGACTGAGATCCTTAAGGGCAAAGAACTTGTCTTATTGATATTTAGCCCTCTGAGCTTCACCTAGTTCTTGGCACAAACTACATTCTCTGCATATGTTAAATAGAATTGAGATTTAGTCCCAATCTACACTTTAACACAGGCTATGCCTTCCATAACTCCAATTTTTAAATTCTTATATAAGTGCATGATTATGAAATCTGTCTCCAGCTTTAGATACTCTCTTGAATTAAAGATCTGAAATTCCAATGAAGTTATATTTTATTATGTGAATTATTGCTCATGTTACAAAATATCTGAAACTAATACGAGCATAGATTATTCATTACTGGGGTAGAAGAGGGAATGCTCACATTCCTATTATCCCTTATTGTATTAATCTTCTAACTATTAACCACTTTTTCTTAGATGAAATGCTAATAATCAGCAATATTGTTCAAAATGTTTCATAATAAATTACTGTCTATAAATAAAAATGAAAACTATTTAGCTTGGCAAGGCCCAAGCCATATTTTCCAGCCTTGTCTCCTACTTTCACTTTTTTAAAAGACCTCAGGTACATACAATTATTTTTACATTTATAGTAAGCATTAGATTCTCTATTATGTACATACATTTTTTATATTTATAGCAAACATTGGCCTCTTTCAAAGACAGTCTATGTGTGTTTCCAAAACATTAATTTGGGATATAAAATTGGTAATTCTTTTCAGCGGGGCTTGCAGTCCGTCCCAAGCCAGCGAGTTGAAGGGGCACCCTCGCATTCACCTCTCAGTGGAAGTTGGGAAGAGTTGGAGCCAACTAGCCGTTCGTTCCCAGCCCTTCCCTCCACTGTCGCAGGACAATCAGACACTGCTAGGGGGTACCATCAGAGCAGGCACCCGTTTATTTGTGAAACAAGCATTCAACTTATAGGACTATTTGACCAATCAGAGACAATGCACATAGATAACAGCTGTCCATGTAGCAAGGCACGTAAGCCTCCTGAATTCTGGCCACGAGCTGCATGTTCAAGAAACCAACAGTAATTGTAAACTAATCATATATTTTCTCCTTCCTTTGTGCCTTTCCCATTTATACATAATGGCTAGTCATTAGGGCGTAGCATAGAGCTAGTCCCCCACACTTTTCATTAAACATTGACAAATTTTTATGATTCCCAAAGGACCCAGATAAAAGTATGCTTAAAAATCAATTAGTGAAAGATAGAATAATGACAATAGTAACAGACTTTGCAGTAGAAAATAATTATATCCATATTTAAGGGGTAACCAGATGAATAGATTCTAGAAATTGTTACATTTAAGAATATCATTATATATTTATCATGTTTAACATGTGATTTAGGGGAAAAGTGCAAACAAAATAAATTCCTTCAAGTAGAAATATGATTAGTACTTTGTCTCCTGCACTTTATACTAACATCTTATCATTTATAAAACACTATAGGGTCTCTCTGTGAAAACATTATTGATCTTTCATTAGAGCATGTCAGAATGTGATTCATGATGTGAGTCACAGATGTTCCAAAATAGTGTAGTCTAACCTCTACTCCATCTCTAATTTATCAGGTATCAGGATAGAAAGTCATTGACAGAAAAAAACATTACCAGAGTAACAAAACAGCAAAAGAATGTTTTAATAATAAAAAATTACTTTTGTCTGTGGTTTGCACAATACAATTTCAGAGAAAAAAAGATAAAGTTGAATCACAGAGTTTTACAAACTTCACACGTATGTCTGTAGTGAAGATGAGAATAAAATACCATTTTAAACTCCATAAATTCTTGAACCTTACAAAATAACTTGGAATAAAGAGAACCTAAGAGACATACTCTTATCTCTAGCCATGATGTAAAATAATTTTAATAACTTCTAAGAACTGAGTACTGGATTTTATTATAAGACAAACCATTATGAACAAGAATCCCTGCCTGCAAAACTTTCCAGTATAACATAAAAGACATTTATGGACACCTAAATATGTAGAAATCACATAAGATTGTAAGTGACATATTTGAATCCTAAAGTTATATCCTTGAAATTATCAGATTCTTTATTTGTGGTTCTATTAATATTTTATAGATGATGGAAAGGGGTGTGAAAAGGAGAGGCATATACAAAGAGCAGAGAGAGAAGGATATAGTGAATAACAGTATGTCCTGTTTAATCAGACTGACTAATAAATACTTAATCATGTGTTATGGGTTGAATTGTGCACACCTCATTCCAAATTTAGTTGAAATCCTAAAGCCTACAACCTCAGAATGCAACATTAGTTGGAAAAATTGTCTTTATAGAGGTAATCATGTGCAAATTAGACATTACAATGAACCTTAATCCAATATGACTTTTATTCTTATAAAATGGAGAAACCTGGATGCAGAAAAAGACATGTGAAAGGAAGAATATGTGAAGATTTGCACTGAAAAAATATGGTATGTTACAGGAGTGATAAATGTACAAGTCAAGGAATGACAAGACTTCTGGGAAACAGCAGAAGCTAAAAATAGTAAGCAAGTATCATCTTGCAGAGCCATTGAAGAAATCGGACTTAATGACTTGCCAATTTTAAAATTCTACCTTCCAGAAGTGTAACACATTCAGGTTACATCCCACATCTTTTGGTGCTTGGTGACGCAGTCCTAGGAAATTAATACAGCACGAGGTCAGTACTTCATCTGCAAGTTGATAACAATAATAAAACATTATTTAGAAAACTAAATGAGTTTATACAATTAGATACTCGAAAACATCAACTACTTCAATCACATGTTAGAAATATGAAAAACAAATTAAAATTTCCCTAGGAAATTTTAGAATTAAATATTTTCACATTTAAATAATTTCCCTACTAAATATTTAACCTTCATTCAAAACAAAATAATAAATAAATAAGTAAAAACATCACAAAGAAAACTACTAATACTTATCAATCTATGAGCATTTTAAAAAAATTGTGATCTTCCTGCATACTTCTGAATCATCCATAGTAGCAAATTAGGGTTATTGCATGAATTATCAAAATGCATAATCCTCTATATTCACATTTGTCAATGTTTTTTATTGTTATTTCCTTATAATGTCACCAAATTTGTTGATGTAATATTACCAAAGCAATGCCATTAAAATACTTGGCTTATCCTTAGGATAAGAAATAAGGATTTTGAGGAGGAATGTTGATATTTTCAAATCAATACTACAAAATTTCTGCCCTTATTGAATATAATAAGAAAACAATAAACATTATTCAGCTTTTAAAACATAAAATGACTAAATATTAAATACAATCTCTTTGGATATTTTAAGAAAATTGTAAAAATTACTATGTAGAAAATATTTTTATAAGAATTCAAACAAGAGATATAAATGGATTATCTTGAATATACATTTTACATTATTGCATATGTTTCTGACTGCCAGATATTCATTAATTCTGTTTGCTCTGTTTCTTGGCCCAAAGATTAAGACAGATGCATTTTCTCATCTGTCTTAAAATTAGGAATGACAATTTTATGGAGCTCTGGACAATAGAATATGAAAATTGATATGTGCCAGTTCTAGGTCTTTTTCAGAAAATCCTCACATATATGACACTCCAGATTCTTTTCTCCTTTAACTATGGAATAAACAAAGTTTTTTCTAGTTGAAAAATGTTGAATATAATGAATGTACAAGATGAAAGGAAACTGAGTAAATGAATTATCATTCAGAAAAGACAGATTGACTAAGAACACCCATATTGAATTTAACTGTGTGTCCAAAATAAGACTTTATGAAAGAAATTGATATTTAGGGATTTTATGTGTTATAGCAGCAAGAATAATTTATATAATGTAACAGCATACTAAATTTTTATGTATCAACAAATAATAAATTACTACATTTTATTTAGGCTAATATAGATAGATGGTATAACTCTAAATAGATAGATGGTATAACTAAATAAATAGATAGATGGTATAACTAAATAGATAGATGGTATAACTTTCTAAATAGATAGATGGTATAACTCTTGCAGATATGAAAATGCAGAGTAAATTAGTGCCAGAGTAGTAGATTATATACCATCCTATAAGAGCTAGTAAAATAAAATATTAAATGTACATGGCTGACATTGCCTATGTAATCCATACAGAAAATAAATGTTAGCCAAAATTTGTTTAGTGTTCATTTCTTTGGTTGAAGATTATTATGAAAATATCCTTTTACCTTTTATTGTAGACAAAAAAAAAATTCAACTTCTTTGAACTTTAAGATCTGTTATTAAAAATGTGGCATTATTTTCCTTTTTGTTCTTCTTCCTAAGTTTGTATGTGTATTATTAACAATTGGTTTGTATTAGTTCTTTTGATAGGAGAACAGACACATTCAATCTAGCTCAATAAATAGGTGTTATTGTAAGGATATAGTGAGGCCCTCAGGAATCTTAGAATAGTAACTGTTGTGTTAGAAGCAAGATACTAGGTAACTTAAGAGCAATCAGAAACTGAGGTCAATAGGCAGTCTTGTTCTCTTAGCCACTGCAAACACAACTTGCATTTGTATATGTTTCAGCTGCTTTTATTTTCAGTACCACAAAAGTTTTCTGTGTATTCACAAGCACATTTACGAATACTTTAATTATTCATTGATACCTAGTAACTGCAGTTCTTATCCACTGCCTCTGTCTCAAAGCATTTCTACTTTAACTTCCCCAGAAAAATGATCAAAAGTCTTTTTCTCACTTTTATAATCTTCAAGACAGGTATTTGATTAATCTATTTTATCTATTTTTATTAGGTAAATCTAAGATTTGTTAGTCATTGGGAAGGTGCTCACCTTCTCATGTTGTTACCTAGGGTGGAGCATATTGACACAAACATGGCTAAATGTGTCAGGACAGTTAGTAATGGTTACTCCTTTCAGTGGGATCTTTTGGCCTGAGCATGTTTCAAAAGCATAAGGAATACCCGTTGATTCTTAACTCAGTGTAGGATAGGGAGTTGTAGGTGGTAAATGCTTTTTAAAGAATATAATTAAAAGAGAATACCATATATATCCACCAACAATATTGAAAACATGACTGAGTCAAAGGAATTATAACTGATTATTAGAGATGAGGCAATACAATCACTGCCTTTCAGAAGTTTGAAAATACTGTATATGTCTACATCTACATCTATATTTTTAGATGCTTCTCAAATTATGATGTTTTTACTTCACAAGCATGCAAAAGGGACATACATCTGGACTAGCAAAATGAAGTGCAATACTTTTGTAATGGTTGGCAGCAGCAGTGAGTCACAGCAATCCCAGTCACATAATCATGACAAACAACTGACACTTTATAGTACAATGTGTTGCTAAGCTATGATGTTTAGTAAGTAACTTATGTTAAAGTATTTGCATTTAGATATTTTCAATTTACAATGGATTTATCAGAACATAATATCATAAATTGAGCAGCATCTCTACCTGTCTACCTGTCTTTCAAATTTTATTTTTTTCTATGTAATACATTCTCAATACTGCACATATAGAGAATCCATGGTTCTACTTAAAGCATTATTGCAGTTTAAGAGAAAATTTACTAAATTGTTTTTAATCAAGACAGCATTAGTGGTTTCTTTCTGTGTTTCCATTCTATTTGATATTTGAAAGAAAATCTGTAGGAAAAAATTGAGTGTATTGCATTTGCTGTTGAATCTTTTAAAAAGCTCCTTGATGTTGTCCTATAGGGCCATTTAATAAAACCCTTGGGACTTGAAAAGCAAATCATATACAAAAATCGTATTTACCCTGAAATGAAATTTCTTCCATTAAATACTTGAAGATGTTATTTTATTGTGTTGAATAGTTAAATAAGTATAATACACTCAAATTATTTTATTTCACTAGAGAGCAGACAAAACTCCTGGACCACCTTTAAATTTAGTAGTTCAGTATGCTGTGATATATATTGACTATTCCTAGAAACAATATCTTAATTGTAATTGAAGAAGTGGAAAGGAGATCTTAGTTTTGGGCATATAGTACTTAAGAATTATTTTCAAAATAATTTCACAAATTATGTTGCACTTGTCTGAATTTCTTAGATAATATAAAATAATACCTATAGAAAAGTAAAACATTTGTTGAATATTTCCATTCTAGTTCATTGTAAGTAGATATTTCTAAAACTCATGTTTCACTCTTAATTTAAGCAGTAAAGGCTGACAACAATCACAATGATTTTTGTTTGTTATTACCGAATTAGGTAATTTCTTAGTGCTAAATTAACTCAACTTGCCAAAGAAATGCATTGACTTCTTTTCCAACATTTCCCTCTGGTTCTCTTTAGAAATAACTTACACTGTTGAGACATGCATGCTGCTGGCATGTGTTTCTCACAGGGGTACTCTGCACAGTCCCTTTGAGCAAAAGGAAGGGAGCTCTTGCCAGTCAGGTACTCCAATAATAACTTACAGGAATAATAACTTAAAGAATAACTTACAATAATAACATGATAGTAAAGGTGGTATTAGTTACCTAGGGGAAAATTTTTAATGATATAAGAAATTCTGTTATAGTACACAGTATGATTTCTCTTTGTACAGTGAAATTATTTTCTTTTTAGTAATCCCCCTCACCTCACCAATCACACTTTGTAGCAATATTTATTTCTGTTACTCTTCATCCATGACCTCCTTTATTCCATCTTCTTTTTTCCTAAGTATCCTTTATTCTTATCAAATCACTTAATGAAAAGAGGAAATGTGGAATGAAACATTTTACACTTATATGCTAGAAGGGTCTGAACATATTATATCTGTCATATTACTTAAATGAATAAAAGCAGATAAACGTTGCACCACACTCTTGAAAATGAAGATAGGGTCAGAGAAGAAACTATCAAATTTACACAGATCTGAAGTGAAGGAGTAGCCACAGGAGTCTAGAGAATTCCTTAGGAAAAGTAGACTTCCTTGTTTCCAGACAGCAACACTTTTAATGGTATCACGTGTTTGTAGAAGTTTAAATCAAGAAGAAAATTTAATGTCATTCTCTGCAGATCTCTACTGCTGTTCTGTAAATATTTTGTACATGGTACATGACATTATGGTTTAATAGCAACAATGTAGGTGATTATCTGTGAGCCTATCACTTTTTTGTATTAGGTAACTGAGCAACAATGTCAGAAATGATGCAGACATGGGGAGAATATCTGATACTTTCACCACATGACTGCCATTTAATTGCCATTAATGGGCAACTGTTTTTTCATCTGTAAAATTAGAGCAGTAGACTTGCCATATATATTATTACCTATATTTACTGAAAATAGATTCATTGACAGTTTAAGTATTAATTTCCAGTAAATTTTGGACATGTTGCATTATTTTCATTAAAAGATAATTCTATATTACATTAAAAATGAAAAATAAAAAATGTATATCAAAAAATAGAAGTCTGCTTACATCCCACTTCCATTCCTAGTCCCACGCCTTAGAGGTACTCAAATCTTATTAAGATATACAAATATGTAGACTGGACTTCACATGCATAAAACTGTTATGGCAGATTATATTTTCCAAAAATTGCCACAGGAATTAAGTCAGAGTTTGGATCCCTTAGGATCTTCTAGAATGTTTTCATACCCTATCAAGACATGGAATGTATTTCTTCTCCCCTTTAACTTGGGCAAACCTTTGCCTAATAAATAGAATATGATGGGAGTCATAAATATCTGATCTCTAAGACAAGTATAAAATGCACTGTGGTTTCTATCTAGTTCTCTTTCTTTAAAATTTTTTTAGTTGTTGATAGACCTTTATTTTATTCACTTATTTATATATGGTGCTGAGAATGTAACCCAGTACCTCACACATGCATGTCAA
>PVHX01026329.1:0-21008 GCA_004024805.1 Geosciurus inauris
TGCACATAAATACAGCTATCTCATACTAGACAAAGGTGCCAAAAACATACATTGGAGAAAAGATAGCCTTTTCAACAAATGGTGCTGGGAAAACTGGAAATCCATATGCAGTAAAATGAAACTAAACCCCTATCTCTCACCATGCACAAAACTCAACTCAAAGTGGATCAAGGACCTAGGAATTAGACCAGAGACCCTGTGTCTAATTGAGGAGAAAGTAGGTCCAAATCTTCATCATGTGGGATTAGGCCCCGAATTCCTTAACAAGACACCTATAGCACAAGAAATAAAAGCAAGAATCAATAAATGGGATGGACATAAACTAAAAAGCTTCTTCTCAGCAAGAGGAACTATCAATGAAGTGAACAGAGAGCCTACATTCTGGGAGCAAATTTTTGCCACACGCACATCAGATAGAGCACTGATCTCCAAGATAAATAAAGAACCCAAAAAACTTAACACCAAAAAAACAAATAATCCAATCAATAAATGGGCTAAGGAGCTGAATAGAAAGAAACCTCTCAGAAGAAGATATAAAATCAATAAACATATATATGAAGAAATGTTCAACATCTCTAGCCATTAGAAAAATGCAAATCAAAACTACCCTCAGATTTCATCTCACCCCAGTCAGAATGGCAGCTATCCAAAATACCAGAAATAATAAGTGCTGGCGAGGATGTGGAGAAAAAGGTACACTTAAACATTGCTGGTGGGATTGCAAACTGGTGCAACCAACCTGGAAAGCAGTATGGAGACTGCTTAAAAATCTTGGAATGGAACCACCATTTGACCCAGCTATCCCACTCCTTGGCCTATACCCTAAAGACTTAAAAACAGCACACTACAGTAAAGCAGCCACTTCAATATTTATAGCAGCACAATTCACAATTGCAAAACTGTGGAAGCAACCCAGATGTTCTTCAATAGATGAATGGATAAAGAAACTGTGGTACATATACACAATGGAATATTATTCAGCAATAAAAGAGAATAAAATTATGGCATTTGCAGGCAAATGGATGGAATTGGAAAGCATTATGCTAAGTGAAATAAGCCAATCCCAAAACTCATTAGTGGATGCTGATAGGAGTGGGAATGGAAAACCCGTTTATTTCAGGAAGTGTTACAGTTTATATAGGGTCCTCAGACCAATCATGGCCCTGAGGTTACAGCCAATGGGGTATTCCTCCATGTCAGGTGTGCAGCCAATCAGCATGGGGTAAGGAAAGGGGAGGTAAGGGGAGGTGCTGAAGGCAGCCAATCAACATGGGATGAGGAAAGGGGAGGTGCTAAAGGCAGCCAATCTGCATGGAGTGAGGAAAGGGGAGGCACTGAAGGCATGGAAAGAGCTCTTATACTTTATATTTATTTTTCTTGTGCTTTCTTCCTTCACTTCAAAGATATTTATAAGTGCACCATTTAATTTTGAAATAGTTGATCTGGAGGTGGAATTCTATATAGCTTAAGCTAATTGATTTCTAATGTAATAAACATGCAGGAAATATAGTCTGCATGATTTCAAATTTTTAAAAAGTAAAGAAATTCTTTGTATATTGATTGTATTAGTTACACACATGTCAAAACTGATCAAATTGCGTACTTCAAATACGTGTATTTTATTGTAGTTCATTTTAACCTCAATAAAGCTATGAGAGACAAATGAAATGTGCATGGTTATTGTGTTAGCCAGCTTTCAATTACTATAACAAAATACTTGAAGCAATTAACTTATAAAGAGAAAAGGTTTATTTTGGTTCACAGTTTTAGAGATTTCAGTTCTTGATTAATTGGCCCCATTGCTTTGGGCCTGTGGCAAAGTAGCATATCATGGCAAGAAAATGTGTAAGAGCAGAACTTCTCATCTCAGGGGGCAAAAAAGGAATGAGGAAGTTACTGGGGTCCCACTAATGCTTTTGAAGGCACACCCAATGTCCTTAAAGATCTTCACTGGGCTACTCTTCCTAAAGGCTCCACCACCTCCAAATAGCACCACACTAGGGAACAAGGCTTTAACACACGGGCCTTTGGGAGACATGCAACATTCAAACAATAGCAGTCGTGTATGTACACAGACTTCATGCAGGTATGCACACATACTTGTGTAACATTTGGAACAGTCTAGAAAAATAGACCATCCTACCTCTTGTATATTTGCCTCATTCTAGAGCTATCTAACTCAGTTCTTCCTTCTTCTGGAGGCAACAGTCTTGAAAAGCTACTCACCCTGATCAAGGGTAAGAAGGAAAGGGGAAAGAAATGTGGTTGGGAAAACCAGAGATAAGGAGAGGTCTGGAACACCAGCCATTCCTAACACACGACACTTCACCTGCAACTGAAGTAACTCTATGGAGACGGTGATGGACATGGTCAAGCTGGATGACAAGAGGGGTCAGTCAGAGAAGTATCCACACATTCTCTTCCTCTTCAGTTTTTCTTCAAAAAGCAGACAACTCTGGACCTTCTCCTCTATTGCTGTGGTTTGGATCTGAAATGTCCCTCAAAGGTCATGTATTCAGGCCTTGGTTCCCAGCCTGTGGCACAGTTGGGAGGTGGTGAAATCTATAAGAGGTAGGACCTAATTAGGGGAAGTTAGGTCATTGGAGACATGCCCTACAAAAGGATATTGGGACCCCAGTCCCTTCCTTTCTCTCTGCTTCTTGGTTCCAAGAGGTGAGCTGCTTCCTCTGCTGTTTGCTCCCACCATGATGCACCTCTTGCCACAGCCCCAAGAGCAATAGGCCAACCAAACATGAACTGAAACCTACAAAACTATGATCCAAAATAATCCTTCCTCTTTTTATTTATGAGTATTTCAGGTATTTGTTACAGCAGGGGAAAGCTGATAAACACATCTGTCATCCCTCAGAGCTTATTCCTTCTACCCATCAGGAGTAGTGGATAGGCGCACAGAAAAATGCTGTGAGTTTTCCCATCAGGAATGAATCCTGTCCAATGACCAGATGAGTTCCATGGGTCTCGGGGCTGGTGTTGTGATCTTCAGTGAAAGCAATACTATAGGGTAGAATAGAGACGGGTTTTCAGTCTGGACCTTGAGAAGCATCTCCTCATGGATTCCATGTGTTGAAGGTGGGCTCAGAACAACAGAAGGAAACTGAAACACTCTCTGCCTTACAGATGACCTTCTTTTCTCTGACCAGAAGGCAATCTATGTGAGAGAATCCTCTTTACTCAAAATGGTCAACATTTCAGAGGGAAAACTGGGTCAAGGAGGTGTTCCATTGAAGCACATTATTCTTCTGTAAGTTCATCTGGAAGCTTTGACTTTCTTCTGGATTTGTCCTTGGTGAAGGCATAAAATTAGTTTGCATTTTATGCTTAAAAGTTGTCTGTTTCAATGCTTCAAAACATTCTGAAAATGATTCATCACATTCCCGTTCTCTACATCTTTCATTTCTTTACACACAATCTTAGAGGAAAAAATGATGCAGAGTGATAATGTTACTATATCCATATTTTTTCACCACCAGTAGGGCATCAGATGGATAAATCCATAGAATTCCTGCACAAAAAGTTGCAAAAACTTCAGATGAGAGAATTTGTTTTAGATTGTCCCCCTGTGTCTTCTGTGGAAAACTGATTGTAGGGTCCAGATAATGCTTTGTAAAGACAAAATGTTTCTCCTGCTTCTGCAGTAGACACCTCCTTCTCTTCTATTTTCTGGGAGCAGTCTTGACAGTTTTCATGAGTGGACAGCCCTTGGCTAGCTACTATTCACCCAGGACATCAGAGTGAGCCTGGGGGGAGATGCTAGCTTTCCTCCCAGTGAGGATTCTCATCCAGTTGAATTTTCTAGTTATGAGGGAAGCCATACATAGAACGGAGTTTCTGTTTATGACAGGAGAGTTCCTTAGACATTTGTCTGAGTTTTAAAACAATCATTTGTCATTGCTGGGCTTTATGATTTCTAATTTGGCTGGCATATCACAGAGGGCAATATGGACTATTTCAGTTTCATTCTTAGCTTGCTGTGGTTTCCAGAGTAGAGATGAAATAGCTAAGCACACTTAGAATTCAAATTTAGAAGAAGGAAAGTCCTCATTCTCACTGCAACCAGTATCTCAAGACTCTTCAGGCAAACTTTTGAAATTCAGAGACTTTCTTATCCTACATAAGTACCATTTTGTCTTCTATGAAGTTTTTAGTGTAGGTAGATGATGTCAGGGGAGAGAGAGTAGAGTCTTCGTTTTTCTTACACAGGCTAGTTGAATGATAATCAAACCTGGTTGTGTAAGGCCACCAAATAAGGTCAGCATTGGAAGCAAGCATGCTGCAATTCAATAGTTTTGATAAATACTGCTGTGGTTCAAATGAATGCATCCTTGCAGAACGTATAGGTTGAAACTGAATCCACAGGGTGAGAGTAATAAGAGGTAGAGATTTTAGGTGGCGATGAGCAACCTTATGTAAGGACTGGAGGGAACTAGCTGGGCCTTTTCTGTCCTCTGCCATGTGAGGACACAATGTTCATCCCTCCCAGAAGGCACATGAACAAGACATCATCTTGGAAGCAGAAAGGGAGCCTCACTTGTTGGAGCTTTGTTATGAACTTACAGCCACTGGAACTATGAGAAATGAATTTCTATTATTTACAAATTATCCATTCTGTGGTATTTTATTCTAGCAGCACAAAATAAATACATATTACTTAAAATATATGTCCCCCAGATTTAGAACTCTTTCTTCAAAAAAGCCTTGCTATGTTTAGCAGGCATTGTTAGTAAAGACAGAGAAGTGTATGCATTTCCTGTTGCTGCTGTAATAAATTACAACAAACATACTGGCTTAAAACAACACAAATGTATTCTCTTACAGTTTTGACATCAGAAGTCTGGAATCTGTTTCATTGGCCTAAAGTCAAGGTGTTGGCATGCTGGTTCCTTCAGGAGGTCCTTCGGGAGGCTCTTGACTTTTCTAGCAGTATATGGCAACCTGGTTTCTTTAGCTGGTACCTTTCATCCATTTCCAAAGTACATTGCTCCCGTCTCTGCTTTCATTTTCACAGACCTCCTCTGACCATGCCTTCTCTCATAAGAACCTTGTGATTAAATCAAACTCACACAGATAATCCAGGATAATATTCAAATCTCAGGATCCTTAATCACATTTGCTAAGTCCCTCTTGCTGTATCAGGTAACACTCACAGGTTCAGGGATAAGAACATGCACATATTTGGAGGAGGCAGGTGGGACAGGTCAGTGGGTGACTCCAAAAGATATTTCCAAGACCCTGGAACCAGAGGCCCAACCAAAGACCTTCTCTGCCACTGGTCTCCCAGCTCTGCAGTGCCATGTTGGGGTTTATATTATTTATTACACAATTCATATGTAAACATTAATCTTGTAAAAATGGAAGCATTCTTGATAAAGCTAATTCTTCCGATTACCTTCTCCAATCCTGATTTTCTTATTTCACCGTCCCACCCAAAGGTCAACACTGTTCTTCACTTGATCCACATCAGATATGTCACTGTATTTACATACATTTATTTGTTACCATAGAAAGCATAGCTTTGTTTATGGTTTCCACAAGTGTAAATAGTATTTTTATGAATGTGATTCTGTCACATGCTTTAATCATGCACCAATATCTTCAAGATCTTTCTATACCAACACATGTAAGTAAAGCTTATCCTTTCCAAGTTCTGAATAATATTCTATGAAATGAGTATATCATGGTATATTCATATTTCTGGACAGGTATAACAAACTACCAGAAATTTGGTGACTTAAAACAATGGAAGTATGATCATTCAGAATCCAAAATCAAAGCACTGGCAGGGCTGCACTCTCTCTGAAGGCTCTAGGAGACATTCTTACTTCTTCCAGCTTCTGCTGGCTATCAGGATTCTTTGATGCACCACTGTAATGTCTGTCTCCACCCTCACATATCTATGCCTCATCCATGTCTCTCTTATTTCCTTTCTCTTCTCTTCTAAGGACACTGGCCATGGATAAAATGGACAAAAGGAGAAGAGAGTATATTCCTTCTCACAAGAAAATGTCTTTGAAAATTGCAGTTTCTTCTCATATCCCATTGGCTGATATTTGGTCTCATGGTCATATTTAGTCTTAAGGGAGACTGGGAAATGTAGTTCCTTGCTTGTTGTCTGGAGATCTATTACAGCAAAAGAAATGAGGAGGGCTGGGATTGTGGCTCAGTGGTAGAGCGCTTGCCTTACATGCATGAGGCATTGGGTTCAATCCTCAGCACCACATAAAAATAAAAAAAGATATTGTGTCCATCTACAACTAAAAAAAATATTTAAAAAAAGAAATGAGGAATATTTCATGCCAGATATCCATATCTATGGAGATAACTGGCAGCCTCTGCCTCCCTAAGTATTTCTCTGATATAAATACCTAGAGCAGAATGGTTGGCCATGAGGACAGGCTCATTTTAACTATGATACTGCCAAATTATCCTCTAATGTTGTCATGTACATTTACACTCCTACCAGCAAGGCTGAGAATAGCTTTTCCCTTTCCTCAACTCAAGCATTAATATAAAAATGTTTACATTTTTTTGTTATTACATTGGGTGAAAATGGTATCTTGTTTTTAAATATTTTCATTTCCATATTTCCTAGTGAATATGAGCATTATTTAATATATTTATTGGTCACTTATATTTCATCTTCTCTGGTTTTCCTTTTTTTTTCTCCCATGTTCATTTTTTCCTACTAATTTTTTTCTTTTTTCACCTGACTAGGAGCTCTTTAACAATATTCTCAATATTAATATTTTTCTGTCAAAACTGTTACAAATACTTTTCCCAGTTTGGCCTGTGTTTTTCTATTTTGTTTTAGGATATATTTTATGAGATCAGAAGTTTTAAATATGATTCACCTTAATTATCTAAAAAATGTTCATTTACAAAAGCAAGCGTTGTATAAGTTTTCTCCTCTATAAAGCTATACAATTCAGATATGATTGACTGGAAAGAGTCAGATCTTCTAGTCTAATAGGGACATAGAAAGTCAGCTTGCAAATCATGACACCATTTCACAAATCTCAACTGCATCTGTTACTTTCATGTTTACACAAGGCTCTTGTTGTCAGTCAAATGAGTAACAGAGCTTTCTGGTGATCATGTACATGCTCTGGCTCCTTAGGGGACAGGGACCTCAGAGGATAGGGACCTAGTTAAGAGCAAAAGGTCATTCATATTACCTGTTAGAGTTTACTAGTGCTTCCAAGTGCTCACAGAAAGAGCCATTCCAATGGCCAAAATATGCTGTACCCAAAGGATATGTAAGTATAATGCAAAAGGTTCAGCTGTCAGAGCCTACTTGAACAAAATTAGATGGAATAAAGAGACTCTTTTAAATGACCTCCCTAGAGACCCAGAATCATTATTTCTGAATCAGTGGGCAGTGGAGATTTGGAGAGACTAGATAGATACCTTACGATTTCCAGAGTGGCCCCAGGGTACTCAAGGTCTGCTTGGGATCTTTTTCAGAGAAGAGGCACCCAATCCATTTTACCCCTGATAAAAAACATTGTCTTTAATACACCAAAGGGCTGGGCTGCACCTGTACAGGAAAGGAAATGGGCTCTAGGCCTTCTTATGATTATGAAGATGGCATATTTCTTTGGCTGCTAGTCTACCACTTATTAGAATTTTAAGGCACATACTCTTTTGATAAAACATTGGCTGCAATATTATCAGTGTGATCTCAAATCCGGTTCATAGAACCATTTCCATAGTCCATTATGAACATACCACCATGTTATAGTTTGGATCTGGAATGTCCCCCAAAAGACTTAGAATGGACTACTGGGAGGAGGTGGAAACTACACAAGTGTGGTAAGGTTGGAGGAAGTAGATCACTGGGGTATACCCTGGGGGATTATATAAGGTCCCTCGTTCCCCCACCACTTCCTGGCTGCCATGAAATGAGCAGTTTTCCTCTGCCATGTCTTTCTGCCATGATGTTTTTAGCTTGAAGTCAACTGACAATGGAGTGAAACCTCTGAAACCATAAGCCCAAATGAATCTTTCCTTCTATATTTTTTCCCCTCAGTTATTTGTCAGAGCAACAAAAAGCTAACATACACCCCCACATCGACCTCCACATTCCTTAACTAGAAAAGCAATTCAGGAACTCCCTTGAAAGGAAAAAAAATCCTTTTTAAGAAAGGGCAATTCAGATTATAGGCATCCTTCCAACAGCTTCCTCCCTATCTCCACCTGTGTGGAAAAAGAGAAAGAGCTGTTTACTCCTCTCTCCAGAGCTATAGAAAATACCTTCTTGATGACAACAACGAACCAGGCTCTGATCTAATGCCTCTCTCCAATTAATAGAAATCTATTGACACAGCTACTCCTAGTCAAGGTGTACATTATTGGTATTGCTCATTCCTATTTCATTTTCTTTGATTTTCTGTTTTCTTTCCTTTGTTCATTTTTGCCTTGTTTTAATGGATTGTCTTTGTCTGACTGAATTCTATCCCATTAGAAATTTCTGACTGAAATTCTACCCCAGTCCCTAAACCCATAGAGTAATGCCTCTGTGTCACCTACAGCTTGCTACAGGACTCAAGATGACAGACATACATGATGACATGCAAGGGTCAAGAAACAGGAGACTCAGGTTTGGTTTTCACTCCATTGCTTACTAACTGGTGACTTAACTCCCTAGAGGAGACATCCCCATTTCCTCCCCTGAATGAATATGTTCCCATTTATATTTAAGGACCAAGGATATCTAGTATTATCTTCATAACTTCAGGTGTAAATTTGAGTAGACCTCTTCTAGACTAGTAAATTCTATTTATACCTTTGTCCCTTCTTCCAAAGCTTCAGAATACAGAAATTTAAGGCAGGCAGCACTAAGCACAGATGGCTTCCCCATATCCTCCCACACCTTCAGTTTTTTTCCCCACACTCTTTCTTGCTTTCACAGAGCTTGCTACTGTGTTTAGTTCTTGGTGCAGTCCTCACCATCTAACTGCACCATCTAAATGGGGGATTGGTTATACTTTCCCATTTTTAGAGAAATTATCATAATGAGACAGTTTATTTACAGACAGACTATCTTTGAATGTTTGCTCCTTCCTGTATCTTTACATGAGGCCAATTCCTCAATGTACCATGGTTGATGGCCAGTACAGTTGGGCTGTGAGAATTTTAGCCCCATTTGGAGAAATTGCTCCTGTATCTCTCTGTACCTTACATGGATTATCTTGGATCCCAATGGTTTCCAAATATGCAATCAGCTTCTTACTGTAAGGACCTGGGACTCTTCTGGAGAGTTTATGTGGCTGCTTGGACAAGGAGTAGGCTACAAGTATTGGGAGTTAAAGACTTTGGGAATATCCCTGCAGCAATAATCCAGAAAGAGCCTTGCCCTTTGAAACAGACAATGTTGAAACATAATCTAAACCACGCTTTGTAAACCTTTCCTGTGAAGAATCAGTTAGTAAATATTTTAATCATTGTGGACCATCTGGTCTCCACCATAACTACTCAGTTTAGCGGTTTTAGGGTACAAGCAATCATAGCATAGACAATATGTAAATAAATGGGCAAGGCTTTATAACAAGAAAACATTATCACCACTAAAATTTGAATCTCAAGGACTTTCATGTCATAAAATAATAATATTTTATAGAAATATATGGGGGACTATATCTTGTCCCTGGTTTCCACCTCCCCTCACTTTTTGGCTGCCATGAAATATTTTATGACATGAAGTGATATAACATTAAACTCCTTGAGATTCAGTTCTAAATTTGATCTTTCAATCATTTAAAAACAAAAGCATTCTTGCTTTCAAGTCACAAAAACTAACAGACTCGGTTTAGCTGTAATTTACTGACCCAAGTGTTCCCCAAGATCCCTAATGACATCCAGGCCTGGTTGCCTGCAACAGTAATCTGCTCATTAGAGCCTTTGGCTCTATTTCCTTCCCTGGCTTACTCATTATAGTATGAGGCACATAGTAGGTCCCCCAATAATCGAAGAGCCCTACTATCATTAATATCTGTATAATGTTCTAAGAACTCACAATGAAAGGATCAGTGGGGGATAGCATCATCGTGGGAGAGGTAAGAGTATGTGGAACAGCACCTTAAGGGAGGTTGGGGTGGGGAAAGGGGCACTTGACAGTAGGAGGTCAACATGAGCAAAGATACAGCCATGAATTCCCAACAGCAGAAAGTCATAACTAACCCAGCCTCCTACTCCTAGCAACACAGTCTGAAGTAGAACAACAGATGCTAGTTGAGCACACATCTACTGAGTCCCTTCTTATGGTGTAGGCAGTTGTTCTCTGTGCTTCAAGATCATCTCCTTCAATTCTTACAATAACAATTAGAAAGGAATGGATATTACCCAGATTTTACAGAGAAGACACCAAACTCCAGAAAGTTTAAGTTGCCAGTGTGGAGAGTCCAATCATGGTTCCTCTAACTGTAGAACCTCTGTTCTCACTCACATGGCTCTATAGCATGCAGAAGAGAGACTAAGCTAGACTTGGGGTTCAGAGAAAGTCTCCTGAAGGATTGATGTCTATGGGGAGGCTAAAGAATGAGCACAATTTATCCCTGAGAAGGTAGAAAGAAAAAGCATTTCTGGTGATAGTGTATCCTTAACTTCAAAGCCATGCTGGGGGCATGTGAATTCCTTTGTGGCTGGAGCTTGGAGTACTAGAATAACAAGCTAGAGGAGGGGTTGGGGTGAGTGATGATGTCACAGGCTAGAGACAAAGCTTATGAAGTGCCCCAGAGACTGTGTTAAAAAATTTGGACTTAGTAGGTTTTGAAGGGCTTTGAAAATTAAGAATTCCTTTCTTTCAGTTTTAAGATTGCTCTTTGGTTAGAGTGGAGAATGAATTGGAAAGTGGTAGGACTGGGAAAATGGATAAGATGAGAAGCGGAAGATATTGGTCTTAACAAGGGACATGACCATGAAGACTGAGAAAGATGAAAGATGAGAGGGAGAAGAGATAGACTTGGAAGAACATGGTGATTGGCTGATTGGATGGGCCAGGGGAGAGTTGACTGGGTTTCTGCCCCAAGCAGAGGAGGAGCAAAGAGGAAGACAAGATATGAGCATAAGTGTTAGAAGACCAAAGCATTCATTTGTTCATTCATTCCAAAATTTTTTCTTGAGTATGTACTATATACCAGGCATTGTTCAGTGTGTGGTCAACTGAAGAAGTATTCTAAGCCTGGGGCTATATAGGATGAAGAATGGTTCTCATGATCCAGAAGTCTAGAACAAATAAATCTTTCTGCTGAATAAATGTAATTTCATTTTAATTGAAAGAAGAATAATGTAGCCATGTTTTACACACACACCAGGGGTAAACGTGTCACCTAAATGAAACTGCTGTTTTAATAAGTCCCACAAAGGTTCGTATGTTACAGGCTTGGTCCACAGTCTGTGGACTATTGGGAGGATCAAAGTCAGCTCCTGGAGGGGCATGCCTGAGTGCTAGGTGCATGGTTCCAGACACAGCCAGGTCCAGGACACAGAAGGATGGGGACCTAGACCTGGCCAGGAAGTGCTGGTGCTTGGGCTGAAAGGCTCCCAGGGCAGCAAAAGCCAAAGGCACTATTTTTAAATGCATGGATAGGTTGAGGGAAGCTATATAAGGAGCAGTTACCCTTTCCTGGTCTGAAGGCTCAATGGGAAACAGATAGCAGAACCCAGGGATGCAAGATAGGAGCTTTCTGCAGAAGGATGCAGTCACCCAAGGCAATCTGGTTGGGAATCCATATTCTGTCTTCACTCTGCTAAGTCCTCTGACCTCTGAGGACATTGCTTGCTTGATTGAACTTAAGCCAGACAGCTGGGGAGACAGGTCAATGCTATCTTCACAAGTTGGTCCTAGTTTCTGTGGACACAGAACAGGATGGGGAGGTGCAGAGAGGGGCTGGGACAAATCTATGTCCTGCAGGGATGGGTTATGTGATGTGCTTGAGCCTGAGATAAGAAGGTGCAGACACAAACACATCTGCACCACTTTATGGAGGAGCAAATAAGAGCCCATCAGAATATGAATGTGGCTGCAGAGATTTCTCTTCCTTAAATTCTCTATGAAGATGAAAATTAAAATGCATTCCTGCTAAGGTGATAGTTTTGGGAGTATCTTCACATGGTCATTTAAGTTTCAAGAATTCTAGATGGAAAATGTGTTGAGGAAGTGATGAAGGGATTGATCATTTATATAGTATGATGAGCAGGCGACTCTATCATGTTTCCATCTTTCCTTTTTAGGTTTCTATTAAAATGTTAAAATTTTAGAATGATTAGAAGGAAAGTTAACTGTAATTATCAACTTTATGACCAACTGGAGCAACGATTTTCCATTAGTGGGGCATTTGTCTGAAGAATACAGATTTACAGAGACACATCAGATTTCCAGAACATGTAAGGATGTAATGAGGTAGAGGTGAATGCGGTGATCCCCTCATCATAACTGGGGAGAAAGATTTACCCTAAACCAAATATTGGGAATCTATCTCTGACTGATCCCAGAAAACCAAAATGGAAACCACATTCATTTTAAAGGAATTCCTATATATATGAGCATGTGCTGCAAATGACTTTGAAGCAATTGTTAGACCTAGATCAACTATGTTCACTGTCAATGGTTTTAAGAGAATCTGGACATGGTCATTTAGACTTCATAAGAAGCCGAGAATTGAAAATTTTCTTAATGAAACTCGAAGAGCCACGGTGATGCATGCCTATAGTTCCAGCTACTGGGAAGGCTGAGGCAGGAGGATCACTTGAGCCCTTGAGTTAGACACCGGCCTGGGCAACATAATAAGAACACATCTCAAAATCAAACCAAAACAAAAACAGAAGCTTCAAAGAAGAACAACTTAAAACATGCACTTCACTTAAAAAATGGGAAAAAATAAAAGACACGGGCTACTATTCAGATCCATGATCTCATGATTGAGCCATTGAAACAAAAATATAAAATTCAAGGTTGGAGGGATACACTGGGAAGTAAGACCAGCCTAAGGAAACCAAAATTTTCCAGGTTGGGAGAGAAAGTTGGGTGAGTTCTAAAGATCTGACCTGCTACATCTGAGCTGTAAAGTCTCAGGCAAGTCATTTGATTAACCCAGTTTGTTCTTATCTATGAAATGAGAATATTTGTGTTTTTGGTATTGTTCACTTCATTAATAGTTGTGACTGTCAAAGGAAGTCATGTTGTGAGAGTGTTACATGTAAATTGTTTAGGTTTAAAAAAATAAGATATTATTTTTGCTCAACTCAAAACATTTTCCTGAGAAGATGTAGAAATGTACATTGCAAATCTGAAATCCCCAATTACCTGAGTGCTTACAGAATTAGGTGCAGTTCCAAGGGTGCATGAAAGGTTTCCTATGATCACGTGTAGCTCAGGAATATATTTTTGGCATCTAACACATAGTTCTTAAATTGAAAATAAGTAGAAGTTTACTGTTTATTAATGACCAGTTTGGAGATGATATATTGGCGGCTACAACAGTTTCACTAACTCTAATTCCTGACTAACGAGCTTCTATGTCCTAGAGAGGCTGTTTTGTATCCAGGTAAGGCCTGGATCCCTGGAAAGAAATCTGGACCCATCTGTTTGGGTCCAGAGTGAGGATTCTGGATGGATGCTTCATGGTAGATGTGGCCAAGCGGGCTGAGTCCCCAGCATGGCTCCATGCTGGTGGACTTGGTTCACTCAGCCTTAGCAGCCTTTCCAGCTACAGCCACCCCTACTTCCTAGACAAATAACCCAGCCAATCTGTGGTTCTCATACTATATCCCCCACCTTGACTGGTGACTGAGTGTCATGTCAATCCCTTCGTCACCAGAGAGAATCATTATCTGAAGTCCATTTAGACTCCAGCCTGCCTCAACCTGGGCCACTGCTAAGGGACCTCACTCTTTTTATTCTTTTAGCCTCATCCATCTTCAACTCTCAAACAGAAGCTGTTCCAGAGATCGGCCTATGGACTAGTGCAGGTGGTACTCTTCCCATTCCTTCTTATATCTTTTTATTCTCATTTTACTTCTTGATATAAATCCTCTTAAACTCCCAGACTGGTTCACCCTCTTCATCCATATTTGTACTTTGCCCTCATACTCAGGAAACAGCTTGATTTGGATGTTTGAGTGCTAGGAGGAAGGGAGCTGGGGGAACATGGCTTTGTACCTATCTCCTTCCTTCTGGAATTGAACGGGAGCAGCAGCCTCTGAAGGCAAGCTACTTTTGGCCAGAGGAGGTTCCGCTGAACTACTGAAAGAACAAACTGTCCTGTGATTTAGTTTTGTGGATTTTAAGGTATTGGGTGGCCCTCTCACATATGATGTCGATAGTTTTTAAGATGAAATATATTTATTATTGTTATCTTAAATGCATGAAAGAGTATCCTTTTTCATTTTGTTTTAATTTCTAACAAAATAACTACAATCCATATAAACCAATTTAGACAATACCCCTTGTGAGAGTTGTAACTTAAATCACTACACCTTTCTGATCTTGGTTTTCTCAATCCAGTGAATAAGATAACATCGACCTCACCAGGGTATTGAGAATATCAACTCAAAATTTTTAATGCTGAATTTGTGGCTCGGGAATCTATGTTGGTCTGGTCAGGTCTTCTCTGATGGTAACACCAGGATAAAACCCTTTCAAAGTCCTCCATAAAAATCTTGTATTGGTCTTCATAAAACTTGGTCTTTCTGTGTCTCCCCCCTTGCTCAGAGGTTTGTCTAAACCATGGCCTCAGCCATGTGCTCATTGGGCTTCAGTGGAAAATGACAATTACTTAACTAGAGACTTAAAATGCCAGGTCAAATGCTGTGCCTGTCAATATCATAGCATCACTTTTTTTTTTTTTTTTTTAAGAAAGGGTCTTGCTGCATGTCTCAGGCTGATCCAAAACTCCTGGGCTCAAGCAATCTTCCTGCCTCAGCCGCACAGACAGCTGAGACTGCATCTATGTATCACTGCACCTGGTAGCATTGTATTTTTAATAATAAATGCTATTTATATGTCTTAGTAGAGATTATTGAAGCCTACATGATGTAAGCATCAGAAGCTGGAGAATAAATAAAAGAAGAAACTGTTTATCATGATTAGAGTACGAAGTAAAAATGAAATTTGATTTTAGATTCACACGCCCCTGCTCCGAGAGCTGCTTCTGGAGTCAACGATGCATACGAAGCATCTGTACGCAAGTGGGTGATCCATTACTCATCCTGAGATCCCCTTGGGTCTGTGGTGCCATTGACTAATCACTTCTATTACATTCATCACTGTTGTCATCATTACTCAAGAGATGGAACAGAATGAGAATGAAAAATGGACATGAGATACGGAGACATGCTGGAATGAGGATTATGGGACACTTGGTGTTATAGTTAGTCTGAATACAGCCAATAAGTATAGACATAGTGTAATGAATCAGAACAAGGCTTCTACTGGAAACTCAGTGATTGAAAATACAAATTTTCATGTTCTGTCACAAAGCTGAATTAGTCTTTTACAGACATTGCCTCCTGAAAGAAACCTTACAACAAGCTAAATTTTAAGCCTGATATAAATTCATGCCTACTATAATATAATATTTATTTTCTGCAATGGAAATATAAGATTATTCAGTCCATGAGTGGATAGAAAAGTGCACATGAGTTTGACATTTACGTGGACACAGAATTAATGTGTGGTGAGAGACTGGCCTTTATGACAACATATAAGAAATTTGCTCAAAGGATAAACTATTTTTTTCTGCTTACAGCCCATCTGGCTGTTGCCTTGAAATGAATATTTATCAAGGGAATCAAATAAAAGCATTTTAAGTCTACTAAAGAAATGTGTTTAAATACACTTATTATATTATTAAATATAATAGATGATGGGATGGACTGGAGTTCTAAAATAATAGAATGAATCACATTCTTAAAACAGGGTGTGTTTAGAATGTGTTTTTGATATCTAATAATTCTTAAATCAAGATATAGCTGGGTGCGGTGGCACATGCCACTAATCCCAGCACTTTGGGAGGCTGACGGGAAAATTGTGAGTTCAAAGCCAGCCTCAGCAATGGTGAGGTGCTAAGCAACTCAGTGAGACCCTGTCTCTACATAAAACACAAAATAGGGCTGGGGATGTAGCTCAGTGGTTGAGTACCCCTGAGTTCAATCACCAAATCCCCAGTACCCCCCACCAAATCAAAATGTGAAGTCAGTGAAATGGGATCTCTGCACTACTTCTGGGGAGCCCTAACCTATCAGTCCATAAATTTTATACCTGGAAAGTTGCTGGAACAAAAGCTAGGTGTTGATTTAAGGCTTTGCTGCACACACACTTCCATGTCTGCTGAAGGGCAATGTCCTTGCCTGCACTGCTCTTGGTTTGGATGTGGTTTGATGTTGTCCCCCCCTAGGTTCATGTGTTGGAAACCAGGTCCCTAGAGTGTTGACATTAAGAAGTGGTGGGACCTTTAAGAGGTGGGGATTAGAGGGAGGCCTTTAGGCCACTGGGGTTACTGCCCTCAGAAGGGATTCAAATCATTCCCCTGGAATCACAGATAATTCTTCTGAGGGTGTAATAAGAGAGGAAGATTACCCGCTGTCCTAGCTTCCTGAATTATCATGTGATTTTTCTTGCATGAACCTTGCCATGATGCCATTTACAAAGTTCTTACCACAACTGGTGTCATGCTGTGTGGATTTTCACTCTAAAACTGTGAGCTAAATAAACTTATTTTCTTTGTAAGTTTTCCAGCCTCAGGTATTTTGTTATAACAACAGAAAACAAAGATCAAACCACTTTGCCTTGCTCACCTGGCAAGAAGGCCATCATTGAGAAATAGGGGTGAGAAAATAGATGATCACTAAGTTGCTCTGAGGCAAGGGGACTAAGAGTCCTCATATAATGCCTTGCCACGTCAGAGAGAGAGACAGAAAAAAGGAAGGAAGAATAAAAGAGAAATATTTGAGATATAGCCTCTAGACCTACTTAAAACCACTTGACATTTTAGCTGCATGAGCCAGTAAATTCCCCTTTCTCTGTAAGCCATTTTAAATTGGTTTCCTGTCACTTGCAACTGAGTCTTTACTAATAAAGACTCAGGACAGACAGCTCTGGAACTGACAATTGCTGGTATTTCAGTGTTTGTCTGACATGTGCATAATGAATATTCAGTAAGAACAATTGCTGTTTAAACATTTGCCAAAAAACACAGTTGAGACTTGAATACTTGGGAGTTCTTATGTGAAAAAAGAATGATTTCTAGAGGAATAATAAGAATACTTATTAAGATAGCAGGCAATTTTGTTTTTCTTTTTACTTTTCATGGGCTGGCTCTTTTTTTCTGTTTGATCTTTTAGAAGCAAAAAGCAATGCTTCTCCCACCAAAAGCACAGACAACAAAAGAAGAAAATAGATAACTTGGACTTTACCAAAATTAAAACACTTTGTGCCTCAAAGAAAATGCAAACCAACAGAATGGGAGAAATATTTGCAAATCATAAGTGATAAGAGATGAGTAGACCATATATAGGAACACCCATGGCTTAACAACAACAACTAAACTACCTAATAAGAAAACAGGCAACTGATTCAGGTAGATAGCTATCTAAGTAGATAAATAGATGGCTAATAAACACATGAAAAGATGCTCCAAATCATTAGTCATTAGGTAAATGCAGATCCAAGCCACAATCAGATACTACTCCATACTTTTTAGACTCAAAATCATAAACAGAGACAAAACCAAAAACCAAATAGTAAATACCAAGTATCCAGGAGGAGTTAGAACTCTTGTGTATTGCTGATAAGCATGTAAAACAATGTTGCCACTATTGAAAACCAGGTGGTGGTTCTCCAAAAAGTGAAACATAAAGTTACCATGTGACCCAGAAATTCTACTGCTAGGTTATATCTCAAATTGTTGAAAGCAGGGACTTAAAAAGACATTTGTACATCAATATTCATGGCAGCATTATTCACCATATCTAGTGATGGAAGCAACCCAAGTATCCATCTTCAGAAGAATGGATAAACAAAATGTCATATACATATACAATGGAATATTATTCAGCCTTAAATGAAATCAGAATGAAATTCTGATAAATTCTACAATATACATGAAACTTGAGGGCATCATATTAAGTAAAATAAGCCAGACAACAAATGAACAAACACTGAATGATCGTACTTATACGAGGTAAACAGAATAGTCTAATTTCTGCAGACAAAAGATAGAACAGAATTTACCAGGGCCTCAGGGGAGAAGAAATTGTTCTTTAATGGATATAGTTTTAGTTTTGGACATTGAACATGTTCTGGAGATTGCTGGTGTCATGTTTGTACAACAGTGTGAATGTACTTAACACCACTGAATTGTACACTTGAAATGGCTAAAATGGCAAATTCAATGTTATGTATGTCTTACCACCCTCTCTCCCAAATAATAGTGTTTCTCAAGGAAAATCTATAGAAACAAAAAGTAAATTAATGGTTGCCCAGATAGGGTGGAACAGGGATTAATAGTTAATGGGCAGAGGATCTATCTCATGGGGTGAATGGAAAGTCCTAAAACTGATTCATATTAATGATCACACAGCTGGATATGATATGCAAAATATGCTTCAATAAGGTTGTAAAAAAATCCCAACATCATATCTAGAAATATTTCTCAGAAGAATCCTACTTCTATAGTGTGCTATTAGGAGTTCCTCAAAAGAGGAGGGGTATAGTCAAGGATGTTTGGGAAACACTGTCCATCCATCTTTTACCAGGAGATTGACCAGCCACACAAGAACGTCTAGGTATGAAAACACAGGTGGTCAAGGAAGGTGCTCATTCTAGCCTTCCATCCATTCTCCTAGTGCATTTAAGAGGCATCCTTCCCTCCTCCACAAAGTTGCTACATACATCCCTCCAAACTCTGGTTCCATAGAACATACTTCAGTGAATGCTAATTGGACGTTTTGTAGAAATCACTTCAGTGAGCAGGCAGCTGCAATAGGATCATTCAAGTTTGTTTTTTTTTTTCTGGATCCCTAAAGTTGTTTACATGTCCTTGCCACCCATGTCACCAGAGGGGATTATTCAGCTCAGCAAGTGCAAAGAAGGCCCCAATGCCACACCAGATGGTGTTTGTCTACACCATCAAAGCCAGGATTACCTGGAATGTGGGTGAGTCACTCTGACTCAAGGAGGTGTGAAAAGCAGTACACTGTCTCAGCCCTGGGCATGCCCAGGCACTACCTGGTTCCAACACTCATTTCTCTTTCAGTTACATTAAAGCTCTTATAAGGAAAAGACAACTTTTCTTGACAAACTGCTTGGTCCAAGGTAAAATCCCAGATAATGACTTCTAAAGGGTCTTGCAAAGTTCACTGGGAAGTAAAAAGCATTTTCCAACACCCACTGAATGCCAGCCCCCACTCTAGGTGTGTTCCTATCATCTCATTTAATTCTCTCTTGCAGCATGTAATATTTTCCTCCTTTGAAGGTGGGGAATGTGAGGTAAGCAATGTGCTTGTCACCTTGGGTCACACTGCAAAGTGCAAGTTAAGATCCAGGCTTGGCCTTCCCACAGCCTACGTTCTCTCTCCGTGACACCACACATCAAAATTCTGGTGAAGTGCAGCCCAAGAAATTATGGCTAGTGGAAGAGGAGGTGCCAAAGGTGGTATCCATAGGGCACCATTTGGCAGAACCTGCCAGGTAATGATACGTGGATTACATTAACGCCCACACCTCCACTGCATGGTGCAGACAGTGACCAGGGGTTAGTAGCCTGAGACACAAAGGCAAGGACAAGGGCAGAGCATGCAAGACTGCAGCTGGTGGCCTGTGAGCCAGGGATATTTCTGAGCCAGGGCAAGTCTTCAGTGTGAGCTGGGGAGAGGCTGAGGCAACTGCTGGTCTTATCTCTAGAGCTCAGCAATTCAGAAGGCTATAATTCACAGAAGAGTTTAGAATGCCTGAATGGATGGCAGCATAGACTGATGTCAGCATGTCATGTACACAGGCCAGCACTATTTTAGCCAGGGCTGGGAAGGGTGGGACTTCCTGCTCTGTCCCCTGGCCAATCTAGCTGCCCTGCAGCTCTATTGAGACACTATCTGCTGTTCCCCCAGGAGGCCACCTTCAAGGTGACCTTAGACACCTGAGAAGAAATTTTTCTTCCTGTCTCCAGCTGGTGGAGGTGGCTGAGCTGAAAACCACTGTGGCTCCTGAAGAGTCATGGACCTGTGCTGGGACAGGGATCCTGGGAATGTCCTCAGAGGATCATGCCATCACTGTCTTGTGACCCTCCATAAATAATAGAGCCACCAACACATTCCATGAGCTACTCAGAATCAGGTCTGAAGTAGATGTCCTGGCTCCCTAAAAACTGAGAAGGCATAGAGATCAAGCAACGTGGCTGAGCCTCAGAACTGAGTGTGCAGCTGACTCTGGCCTCCCCATGCAAACCTGGACTCTGTACCCCTCCCAGACAGGGCAGAGAAATAGCAAGGGCTTTACTTCATCTCCATGTTGGCATAAGATCCAAGTATGGAGATGAGAAGTCAGTTCTCCCTGTCTTGTGACCTGTCTACCTGGCTTTCTCCTTCTGCACTGGCATTTACCTTGACACGAGACTGCTTGCCCTGTGCGAGGTCCAGCCACTCCTAGCTGGCTTACCATGTCTTGTGAGTGGAGCCTTTTCAGTGTCATGTCTGTCTAAAACCCACATGCAGCACTGGGCACATGGTACAGCCATCCCTCAGTATCCACAATGAATTTCTTTTACCGGAAAAGTAATACATAATGTCTATTTTTTTTAAAAAAAATAGGTACAAAGAAAAAAAATAATGTTGCCTATTACACCATAGAAATAATTAAGGCTAACTTTGGCTTTATCTGTTCAAGTGTTATTTTTTAAAGTATTTTTAAATAGTTGAAAAAACATGCTTACATTTTGTTTTAATTTTTTTTCAAGCTGTCTACATAGTGAACCTTTGCCTATAATATGAGGTGCTCT
>PVHX01026330.1:0-21009 GCA_004024805.1 Geosciurus inauris
AGAGTGACCCCGAAGTGAGGGTTTCAGAGGTTATTATAGGGTGGGCTAGCTACATGACTCAGGAAAACATGATTTGGCAGGTATTCAACCTATAGTTATTTACAGTTCAACCGTGACAGTGCCTCCTATGTTCCCTTTCAGTTCCTGGAACTTTAGATAACCGGCCAGGGGGTCTGGCAACCTGTGGTTTTGCACCCCCGTCCGTGAGAAGCAAGCATAGCAAAGCATTAATCACAGAAGCACAAAGAGCAGGTTAGCAGATACATGCAGGCCTGAGCCAGAGTGACTCCATTTTGAGTTTGGATTTTACATGGGGACAGTAAATGTGGTGAAATATGATGGTCATCATAGCCCTAACTTTATGTATGACTGCATATATGTTGTGATTCTATACCACTTACAACTAGAGAACTGATATGTTATCCTCTATCTATGTACAATGAATCAAATTGCACTCTGTTATCATGTAAGCCTAAATAGAACAAATAAATAAATTAAATACAAAAAAACCCCCAATATTTATCATGTACCAAGTAGTGGATTTAAAACTCATAACAACTGTCTGGGTAAAGTGATAATTGTACCATTATTCTATAGGCAGGGAAGCTGAGGCATAGAGGTTAAGTTAATAGACAAATCATCTATAAATTTTGACTTTACTGCAACATCCTTCTAGGGACCTGAAGTACTTCTGCGTCTATAGAGTGGTCCCATCCCACACCCCAGTATCACTATCTTATCTCCAGTGAACTTTTCTTTTCCATCCCAGGCACATATCTGGACACACTGGACTTTGCCCACATCAATAATAGATATACTTCAGATATTTGAATTCTGAATCTCAGTCTGACAACAGCCTCATATATTTCTAAGTTTTTAATCTTCAGCCTCACAGAACTCTCCATCCCCCCAAGTACTCTATTTTACCAGGTCTATGAGCCCCTTTGGTGGCTTCATTTTTACCCTTACCAAAACTGGTTCCCATGGTGATCCCAGGAACCACTTTATTACTCATAATTGCAACTCCAGAATGCCTGTTTCTAACCTGCTTGTCCAGTCACAACTTCAATCCACCTTTTCTACCTCCCAAGACTGATGAGAAAACATGAGAGTGTAATTTTAAGATTTCCAGTTTGAGTTGGGCTTTGAGCAACTCATTCATTTGCTCATTTAACAGTTGTTTATCCAGTGGCCTGCTATGTGTCAGGCACTGAGCTAGGCATCCTGTAAGTCAGTGAACAAACCAGACAAGAATTCCTGCTGTGCAGAGCTAATATGCTAGTAAAGCAGGTATCAATAAACAAAAGAAGTCAAATACAAAGTCTATAAGTTGGTGAATATGGTATGGAGAAAACTCGTATAAGGGAGGTTATAGGAAGAGTTTGTGAGTAAATAGAAATTTTAAAGATGTCATAGTTGCTTTGGCAATCTTGAGTAGGCAAGAGCGGGTAGGTACAGGGAAATAGAGGAATTAATCTTAAATAGGAAGAGAAGCAATTCATTTAGGAACAAAAGGTAAGGTGTATTATGGTACAGACATAGGTGGACAGAGGTGGTAGTGAAAGTGTGGTGTTCTTTTTAGCTGGCTTTAATTAGTAAATTAGGAAAAAAGATGGCTCAGAGAGGATAGAGACAAATATTTCAAGCTTAAGGAGAGAAGAGAAGGTACACAATATTTATTTGGATATTAGGACATTGAATATGGTATTAAATCCTATGTCATTTACCAGTGAATGTCATAGGAGTTTTGTGCAACACTAAAGTTGTACCTGCTTAAGGTATGAAGTCCCACATTTCATAGATTAGTTAGCATAATCATGTGGTTTTCTCCATTAGGCTTAGTTTTCTTTGATGCAGGCATGGAGGAATTAGAAGTGGAGATTCAGATTTAACCAAGGTTAAATGTAAGTTCCAGAAAGCTGAAGGTGTTTGCAAGGAAGTGATTGTAATGATGAACTGAGAAAGGGAAGTTGGCTAAGGAGGGAAGGAAGAACATGATATATTTAGAGAATAAGATCAGTACATGTAGGTCCCAGTAGGGTAGAAGAGTTGTTGGAATTGGGTTTCCCAGTGAACAGGAAAGGCAGGGGGTGACTGGCAGTCAGAGTGGGGGATTGTTGATACTGAGATAATGAATCAGTTTGTTATTGGTTAGGATAAGGCCTAGGCAATGACTGTGGGAAGGGCAGCTGAGATGAGGCAGAAAAGATATCCAGTCAATAGGTGTTAGACCGCCTCCATGGATCTATGGTCTGAATGTGTTTATTAAAATCACATATTGAAATGTAATCAACAATGTAATAATACCAATAGGTGGGACTGGGGTGAGGGAAAAATAGGAAGTTATTAGTCAAAGCATACAAAGTTTTGGTTATAAAAGATGAATAAGCCATAGAAATCTATTGCACTGCATAGTGCCTATAGCTAATAACCCTATAATGTGTGCCTCAAAATTTTCTAAGAGGGAAGCTATTTTGTTTAGTGTTTTTACTATAAAAATCAAAACAAAAACAAACAGGCAGGTGGAAACTTTGGGAGGTGTTGGATATATGTACTACCTTGATTGTGGTGATATGAGTTTGCATATATCCAAACTCATCAAATTGTACATATAAACACATAGAGTTCTTTGTATATCAATTATGACTCAATAAGACTGTAGTGTGTTGAACTGTACTCTGCATCTTAGGGAAGAGGTTTATGGTTTAGAAAGGAAAAGGGAAGAAGAGTGGAGGGACAGTGAGGCAACATAGGTTAAGGAGAAGATGAAAGTAAACAAGGGGCTGTGGGCCAGGTGATGGATCACTGCAATATTCTTACTAAAGCAAGGAATACAGCCATCTATTTGGAAAATAATGAGGGTATCAGTGTAGGCAGAAGTGGCCACTGTGGAGAGTTGGCCTGGGGGTTAGACAAAATGAATAACAGATGGATCAGATCTGCATGGGTGACATTATGTGGCCTGAAAAAGAAGCAGAGAAATCTTTGCCTACACTTGGGAATAGGATTTATAGACATAGTGAGAATCAGGGAGACCAGCGAATCATAGAACAAAATTAAAGACTGTTAGAGCTGTTAAAAAGTGGAGGTCTTCCTAATTGAATTGCAGAGCTCAGGCAACTGAAGCCCTGAAAGGGGTGGCCCAGGGTCATAAAGCTGGTTGGTGGCAGATCACGGACCAATGATAGTATATTAGAGTTTGATTGTGAGTAATAAAAATGAGTTCTGGCTGACTTAAACAAAAAGAGCATATACTAGACGTGGGAAACTCTTGGAAGCAAAGAGAAAGCTGAAGAACTTGGTCCAGAAAATTAGAACCAAATTGTTCTGAAGATCCAGGTGGCAGCAATGCCTTCAGGGCCCTGCTGTGGGCAAATGATCCACTCATTTGTCTGCGTTTCCCCCTCCACTCAAGATTCAAATTCTTGGGAGAAAGGAGTACATTAAGTTTTAAAGGACAATTTGATAGGTTGTCTCACAAAGACTGCATACAATGTGAGAGAGGCAATTTCCCCTAAAGTGGTGCCATTATCAGAGAGTGGATGGATACAGGGAAGTGAAAATAACAGAGACCCTATCCACTACAGTGCCAAGACAATATACTGCAGTGGCGAAGATCAGGGACTCTGGAATCAGACATCCTATTCTGCCCTAAGTGTTTTAAGCAAAGCACCCAAAAGAGTTCTATGACTCAATTTTTCCATCTGTAAAATGAGTGTAATAGGGACCTTGAGGGTTATTGACATAATTAGATGAATTAAATATGAAATGCAGAAAGTAATTTCTAAGGATTAGTTAATATAGCCATTTTTAACTGAATGCATGTTCTCCCCATACTACCATGAAGTTGCCATAGTGAGTAGTTCATAGAGGCTGCTTTGACTGTCCCTGATCTTTCTAGCAGCTTGTTCCCCTGTTGTTTTTATCAGTCATCTACCCTCCTTCCCTCTTGCAAGATAACTGGTGAAGCCACGTGCAGTGGTACATACCTGTAATCCTAATGACTAAGGAGGCTGAGGAGAATCATGAGTCTCTGTAGGAGAATCTATAGGAGATTCTCTGTAGGAGAATCATAAGTTTGAGGCCAGACTGGGCAACTTAGTGAGACCCTGTCTCAAAATAAAAAAAAATAAAAAGAGCTGGGGATGTGGCTCAATGGGAGAGCACTCCTGGGTCCAGTACATAGTACGAAAGAGAGAAAGAAAAGAAAGGAAACTGATGCAGGCTACAGCCCAACTTCTAGCTGATGAGAATTCCATTTTTTTTTTGACCCAGTAGTGGGGGACATTGCCTAAGAAACAGTAGTTTAAAGGGAGCTTGTATTGGGAAAATACATAGATGTTAGAATCTGAAGTTCTAGAATATAATCCTGTCCCTGGAACTTATTTATTCATTTATTTGGGCAAATTGGTTAACATTTCTTGGCTTTAGTTTACTCATCTGTGAATGAGGATAACACTCTCAGCACAAGGTTTTTCTGAGGTCTAAATGGAGAGATGTGTAAGACTGGCATGAATGCTAAGTGAAATAAGCTAGTCCCCCCAAAACCAAAGGCCGAATGTTCTCTCTGATATATGGATGCTAACACACAATAAGTGGCGGAGACAAGAATGGAAGTTCATTGGATTAGACAAAGGGGAATGAAGGGAAGGGAGGGGGGATGGGAATGAATCAGACATAACTTTCCTATGTTCATATATGAATGCACGACCAGTGAAACTCCACATCATGTACAACCACAAGAATGGGATCAGAATTGTAATGGATTGCACTTCATGTATATGTAATATGTCAAAATGCATTCTACTGTCAGGTATATCTAAGAAAAAAAACAAATAGAAAAAAAAGTAAAAAAATAAAACTCACAAAAAAAGAGTGGAATATATAGAGTAAAGCAATATGCATAATAGGTGTGCTCATCCTGGTTGTGACAGACACTCTCAAGTTGAAAATAATTCTTCCATAAGGAAGTTATTCTCACAGGAGAAGCCAGGTTCTCAACAGGTGAAGCGCATAGCAGGTGGCTGGCACATTCCAACTGGGTAGATTCCAGGAGGCTGGTACTTCCCATGTCTCTGTAGAGAAGAAAAGAAGAAATGTCCCTACCATCAGCATTATTAATCCTAGTTAATAAGCAGCAACCTGGTATTGCCCATAGGCCAGATAAATGCCACCAACTGCAGTGACAGTGCCTAGGACTCTGCCTTGCACATACCGGTATCACAAGTACATGGAATGTCACTATAAGGTATTGGAATCAAGACTATGAGCAATGGTTTGTGCTAAAATCCTGTATTAGGATGGGATGTCACTTTGAAGCATTTCCTTATCTGTTAAATGAGGGGATAAAATGGTCATCGTGTGAAATTGGGCAAGTACTTTCACCAATATCTATACTATAGATACATACTATACTTATCTATAGAATAGAGGGGAGGGATTGAAAGATATGTTCCTTCTGATCTCTGAAACATTCCTTGTTTCTTTTGAGGCAACTATTATAACTTGCGATTATTTGCTTCCTTCATTTAATTTTTTGATTCTTGTACTCGCTTGAATGCAAGTTCTTTGTAAGTAGAAAAATGACTCTTTTGTCCACTGTTCTAGCTGGCTAATGCTCAGCATTTAGTGGATGTTAAATAATGATTTAATGCATAGCAAATATGGTTCTTTGGGTTCAGTAAAGAGAAGTTATAATTTTTGTGGAGGTTGATGGACTTGACTATTTTATAAATAGTATTGATATTTTGTGGTATATATGATACTGCTTAGTAGTAATGTGAATTTAATAATTAAAAATGCCTGGTTCTGAATCAGTAAGGATATACCATAATTCTGTCTTGCATTTTTTTAAGGCTAATTTTAAAGATAAGAAAATATGTTTCCACATATGAATGGGCCTGGGCCCATTTCCCTGAGTATATACTTATCAGAGGACATGTTTTCAGTCCCTGCCCTCAGCTGCTCATACTTGAGGATATTATTGTGTGCTGTTTTTGTATTTGGTGTTTGATATATGTGTGAGCACTGGAGCCTGCACTGTTGTTTGGTCTGTAAAAGGGAAACTGAAACATAAATAAATTGACTTTGACCTTGAGAACATCAATTAAGCCCAAACAGGTTTACAAAAGAAGCTTTTAGTTTCTTAAAGATATTAAGATTACTTAAAGCACTAAAAAAGCAGAGGCCCAGACCAATTACATTTCATTTTATGAGCCCTGGCAAGGATATATATATTTGATTCTTCTTGTTTGTCCTCACAGAGTCCTTATTTTTTCATAAATTAAGATCAATCAGTCATAGGAACATGAAATTCCATTTATATTCTCAAGTGACTAATGGCTTGGCTTTTGATTCTTTCGTTCAAATTCTGTTGAAACAAAATAGTAACTCTGTGTAATTAGCAAATGGACCCTGTCAGGTCTGGCCATGTAAATGTCCTCAGGGGCTGACACTGAGTCCCAGCCTCCACTGCATTTTTTAAAGGAGCTAATAATAAGCATGGCCAAGGGTGAGGCAAGACTGAAAGCCTGCCCCTGCTTTCCTAAGATCCACCTCCAAACCAGCAGTGCAGAAGTCTGATTCAGAGAGACCTCTGTGGAACTTTGTTAGCCTATGATTTAAAGGATACACTTATTCCAGAGGAGGAAAAATGTCTGTTGAGAGCTCTGTCTGGTGCCTTGAACTGTGCCTCCATCTTCCTTATTCCAGTGTCAATGTTTGCGTAATGGCTTTCTTAATATAATTGTGTAGGTTGATTCTAAACCTGGAATATTCTAGATATACCTTTTAAATGCAGAGTAGAAGAGCAGGAAATACGTGGTAAGATGGAAAGAGAAGTGGGGTGGAGGGCCATCAAGGTTAATATTAGAAAATAATCTTCTAGGAATAAACCCATACTTCTTTGTGGCTGAGTATTTGAGGCTGTTGAATTTGCATTTCTGGTTGACGCATGTGGTAGTAACAGCTTCCTATCCTGTCACAACCCCAACTCTATTTCTTCTGTTTTTCCTCAGCAGGAAACCTCCTGCAGAAAAGTACTGAACACAGCCAGCCAGTGGGGGGTGGTGGGAGAAAAGATTGAAACATTTCTTCCTGGGCTTTAAAACCTAGCGATCTACAATCTCTTAAATTAAATTTGTGATTTAACTCTGGATATGTTCTTTCCATTTGTTTGTGAGACAGAGGCCAACTTAGGTCATTACATTTATTAAACATCTTCTAGGCATGAAGCAATTTGTGGGGGAAGGAGATGAGACAAGGAGCCAGCATTGGTCATGATCAATACTATTGAGGAAATCAACATCTAAAGCTATTAGCAATGGACTTCCAGTGCAGGTTTTCCAGAAGAGAGTGTGTGATTAGATCTGCATCTGGAACAGAGATGAGATCAGAAACAGGAATGTTATGTTGGAAGCAGGAAAATGATTTGGATGAATACAGCAGCAGAAGGGATGGATGGGTGGAGCAGCCTGACGAGATGTTTTGGAAATAGACTTCAAAAATTTAGTGATTCGGGATGGGATTGTGGCTCAGTGGTAGAGTGCTTGCCTCGCATGTGGGAGGCACTGGGTTCGATCCTCAGCACTGCATATAAATAAGTGAATAAATAAAGGTCAATCAACAACTAAAAAAATGAAAAAAAATTTTAGTGATTCATGGAACGTGAAGAGACGGTGTTGACTGAGCTTTCTAACCATGGTGATGTACTCAGGCACAGTGGGTACAGCCAGTTTAAGAGGGGGCGTTTTAATCTGTGCTTACAGGACACTTAGCAATACCCAATAAGTAGATAGAAATAATGATCCAGCACATAGCAGAAAGTTGAAGGTGAGAGAGAAAGATTTAGGAGTCACTGGAGGAACGGTGGACCTGTGTAATAGCGTAGTGCCAGACTCTCATGACTGGAGTTTTCTTCCTGAAATGGTGGCTGTGTTTATAAATCTCTTCACTTCTACCAAAGCCATTGTTCTTCACAGAGATCCTGAAAAAGACGGAACAGGGGAAAGTAGCCAAAACAATCAATAGCAGAAGCAGGGTTGTGATTATTCACCTGTGTGTGGTGACAGCCGAACTCAGGAGTCAGTCAGTGTGGCCCTGGTTAGCTAGGACATTGTTTATAAAGTATGCATTATGCTGGAAACTGCTCTAGATTGAGGATTGTGGAATGGTTATCGCCTATCTTGTGGAAATGGTGCTGCTTTGACCAGAGTCTTTCATTTTTCTAAGTGGCAAAGCCATCAGGAATGTGACTGTGAGAGCTGCTTCCTTCCTTCTGCTTTGGGCTTGTGTTGTCCTCTTTGCATGTAGGTGGGGGCTGAGAGTCAATGTTAATATACTCGTGCAGTATTTGGGCATTGGGATTTAAAGCTTTTCTACATTCACTAACTTTCTGAGGATGAGAATAACATCATATCAAATTTTAAGTAACTCACAAAGCTAGACCACAGTTGAAAGTGAAATCCTCTCCTAAGTACTAATGATGAACAACTGAACTCTTCTCCATCTTGGAATTGAAGTGTGCTCAGTACGTTTTCAAAATAAAATAAAAAGGTTTCTTTGGGGTCTTTTAAGAGTTTGATGTCCACGAGCCTGCTGCTTGCGCTTCCTGTGCTGTGAGGTTCTCTCAGGGTGTGCTGAACATAAGCGTCCCAGGAATCTAACACTGCATAGTGCCTGGAGTATGTACCATGTAGAGATTCCTCCATGCCATTTCTCCTTTTGAGGAAGACCTATGATGAATGCACAGGATTGTGGACTTTGCATCCATCAAGATCATGAGCATTGTTTGAAACTTCAATTGTTGCATTAACAGTTAGTTCATTGATGCTATGTAGGATACTGCCTAAAATTCATGAAGTCATCCAAATGAGACATTCAGGAAGGCCTTTCTATGACACTACTCAGCAAAACCAACATCTGTATATATTGTAGAAATTCAAAGACGCACTTTGAATGCAAAGGCTATCTACTGTGTGAGGGTACAGCCAGAGAACCTGGAACAGGGTACTGCAGATAGGACTCCAGGGAGCACTCTCAGTGAGTTGCTGAGCAGTCTCCTAAGGCTCTGGAGGAAGTTGACTTGGTTCTAGGGAAGTGAGTCCAAGGAAAAAATTTCAAACAACTTCTTCCAAGAGGCCCAGATAGGACTGCCACAAGGGTGACCTTTTTAAGACCACAAACAGCAGAAAATTAGCATCTAGAAGCTCTCTTAAACGGGAAGAAACAGAAGACCTGGATCAATCTTCATTGATGGTGTCTGATTTAAAAGGGACATCAGAGATCACCTTGTCCTAACCTTTTCATTAGCCAGAGAGATGAAGCGACTTGCCTGACATAGTCTAGACAGTGGCAGAGCTGAGACTGGAAATGCACGTGGCTCCTTTGTATGCCTGAGGCTGTCCAGTTCTTCTAAACTCAATTGTGGCAGCAGGAAAGAAAGGAAGGAGTATAGTATTAATATTGAGAAACCTGTGTTTAGGTTCTTAGTCACTACTAGCCAGCTCTTTGGTATGGGGACAGGTCCTGTTTGATGTTCTGAATGGGTACCTCCTGGATTCACCAAATAGGGATAAGGACCTCATTTCAGGTGTGCCATTTGCTAATTCTCCCTCAAATCCCTTCTTTTCTTTAACATTATAACTATGTTACAAATTGCACTAAATTCTCATGGTCAAACTGTTGCCAGGGATCAGAGTATAAGAGGTGAAACAGATTTCCAGAGGGTAGCATTGGGGCAGGGAGGGGTGGTAGTGTCTGAGTGTATGGGGTGAACTGAGTCTTCTGGTGTGTGTGCACTGCTTCTACTGGGAGAACAGAACAACCAAATGATTGTTCTCATTCAACCATGATACAATTTCTTAGTAATTACCTCTAGGAAATGCTCAGAATGATTCAGGAGAGATAACAATTCCTCCATATCCAAAAAACAAAAAAACAAAGTTTTTTTTTCTTTTGTGGTGAGTTTATTTGGAATAGCTGGAGAGAGGACATAATTATAAAATATATTCAGAATAGTTATATAAAATGGATATACTCTGAATATAAATATATTCAGAATATTTTAACACACTGAAATTTAGTGTAGTTCAGGGTCCTTTGAAAACCCTCTAGAACACCTTTGAAAAGTCTGTCAGTGGTTTTGTGTTTCCCATGACTCCCAAAGAGCTGACTTTACTCTCCAAGCTGGCTTTGTGTTAAGCTGCTCTTTGTTGCAGGGGATGAATGTTTATTTCTAAATGATATCTTTTTCCCTGACCTTATCGGGCTGATCATTGCTATGCTTGCATGAAAGCACCTGTGCCAATTTCAAATGTACTGCTTACTAACCTACTTACAAAAGACCATCAATTATCCTCATGGAAGCAGAATCCCTTAAAAGCCTGGCGTTTTGTGCTCTATTTGTTGCAAGACAGCTGTCCAGATTGATGCTGCTTATGATGGCAGTGCTACCGACTGTGAGTCATTTCTACCATTCTACAGCATGAGGGAAGTTGACTCTCAGGACACAGGATCTTGTGCTGAATTGTACCTGGACTTTTATGAATTCACGTTACTAGAATCCATAAGTAGTTCTACTCATCTTCTAACAGTCATGTTTTCATTCTGGCCAAAGTATAACAAGTTCTCAATTATTATTTATTCATTTATTTTTCCTTTATATTTTAAGATGTTTTGTGGTAATCTTTATTTCAGATTTGCTTAGAATTTCTAGCAGTGGAGAAGGAAAACAACAAATAATCATTAAATGTCTGCCATTTGCTGCTAGTCCTCAGTTGATAAGTATGGGCATACTTCCCAATATTCTTTTCTTTGTCCTTGGCAGACATTACTAATCAATCATGACACTCCTTCATTGAATCAGGATAAGATTTCACAGTCCTCAGGGTAGCACTCCAGGAAACCACTATCAATAGGTTTGAATTGGACATAAGGTAAAACCATTTTGTTATTCTATTAGTGGGCATTTAGCATCTTTTATTTCAGATTATCCTTGCCACAAAGATTCAAGCAGGCCATGTTATTCCATATTGTTGTACATATTAAAGCTTAATATTATTTAAATAAATTGCCAACTAAATTCAGCTAGTCAAATCCACATTCTTGGACATAAATTTTCTGTTTCTACTACTTGATACAAATTGCCATCTAAAGGCAAAGTTTTATGTTGTTTCTGGATCAAAACCCATTATCAAATACAGATAACCCCTAACTTTTCAAGATATTTTGTTCCAATAGTTCCAATGTAATATGAATATAAAAATTCAACATCTGTATAGCATTTGGTATCTGTTTCCTGTAGAACTTTGGGAATAGACAAATGCAGAAGAAACCAAACACAACACAATTGTTTCCTTAGCTTGTCTATTCATTCATTCCACAAATATTTCCTGAGTGCTTAGCACTGAGACAGGCATTAGACAGTGGTGAAATGCGTAGATATGATCCACACTGTTGTGGAACATGGGCTAGTGGGACAGGCTTATATTAAACCAATAGGCCCAGATAAATATAATTCCAAACTGACACATTCTAAGAAGGAAAAGAACAGAAACCTCTGATATAAAATAACAAAGAGAAACTTAAATTCCATTAAATATTTGGTGAATGAATCTCTGAGGCCAGTAGGAATTAGCAAAAATTAGAGAAAAATCACGGACTAGCCATTAGGAAGAGGGAATAGCATGTGAGAGACCCTGAGTCAGCCAAGAGTGTGGCTTAGTTAAGAAGGTCTCATGTGCTTCTCTAGGAATCTTGTTCTCTTTTAGTCCTTGGCAAAGGAGAAAGTGATAAAACTATTCAAGGATATTTTTTTCTTTTATTGGCAAATGACAGCAAAGGTGGCTATCTTTAGCAAACACATACAGTTTTATAAAACACAATACAGTTATTCCTCTGTGTCTGCAAATTTTGCATCTGAGATCCAAGCAACCACAGACTGAAAATATTAAAAAAGTTTTCTATCTGCACTGAACATGCACAGCCTTTTTTTAGGGGGAGGGGTCATATTCTTTAAACAATATGTATAACAACTATTTCCATAGCATATACATAACTATTTTAAGTAATCTAGAGATGGTTTAAATATGGAAGGATGTGTGTAGATGACATACACATGCAGTACCATTTTATATAAGTGACTCGCACATCTACAGATTTCAAAATCTGTGGATATCCTGGAACTATTCTTGAAGAATATTCTATAAAATGTATTCTCAGTGATATGGTCAGTTAAGCCCAAAGGAAGATATCTTGATCTAGACTACATTCCCCTCTTTTGCCTGTGAGATAATAAGAAATGTATATTTAATCTCTGCTTACTCTATCACTGACAAAGAGTTCCTATAACTCTTGTCATTTCCTGAGTGATGGGGTGATAGGAGCATCCTACCTGAAGTACCTAAATCTTAGAATTTCTGAGTGATAGGAGTTTCTTTTGTTCTAATGGATGACTCTTGGTAGGCTTCTCTATAGCTCAGGATGGGGCTGGTCACCAGGAAGACCAAGCCATGATTAGATGTTTGGAACTTTCATCCCCACTCCCCATTCTCTGGGGTAGGAACAGGAGACTGAGGAACACTGCATCATGCCTATGTGAGGAGGCCTCCATAAAACCCCCTCAACTATGGGATTCCAAGGGCTTCCGGCTGGTGAATGTATTTGTGTGGCAGAATGGGGTACCCTAATTCCATGAGAATAGACCTCTCTGCTTGAGACCCTTTCAGACTTTGCCCTTTATACCTCTTTAACTGGCTATTTCATTTTATCCTCTTTAGTCTACTTTATAATAAACTGGTAAATGTAAATATTTCTCTGGGTTTTGTGACCTGTCATATCAAGTCACTGAACCCAAGGAGAGGCTGTGGGAAACCCCAATTTATAGCCAATGTGGATAGAGATGTAGGTACCCTTGGTACCTGTAAGGGCAAAAGGATCAAAGGCGGCAGCAAACCATGCAAGTCATTTCAGGCTTTTATTCAGGAACAGGATTCATCTGCAAAGGTGGTGGTGGTGGACCCATTCTGGTGGAAAATGAGCCACTGAACAAAGAAAGGGACTGGGTTTTATAGGTTTATGTTGGGGGTGGCATAGTGGAGATGTGCCAGTTCTCTCAGGCACTTTGGAATTTGGGGCTAGTTCCATAAATCAATGAAGTGGTCAGTTTTAGTGCCCAGGAATTTGGGCTCAGGGGTCAGGGTCCTGCGAGCTGTGGACCGAATATCTCCGGCCTGGCGGAGCACCCTTCCCTTGTCTATAGCAATTAGTCTTAGGGAAACATTCATCAGGGGAGGGAGGGGTGTTAGCATAGAGCTATTTTCCTCTTCCCTCAAGCTACACTGTTTTCAATTCCCATTTCCTATTAGTACCCAATACTTGAGGCTGGCATCTGAAGTGGGAACAGTCTTGTGGGATCGAACCCCTAACCTGTGGGTCTGCTCTAACTCCAAGTAGCTGGTGTCAGAACAGGATTAGATATTAGGATCCCCCGTGAGTGTACAAAGGGAGTTGAAGACTTGGTGTGGAGAATGCATACATTTGGTATCACAAATATGATAAGTAGAGAAGCAGTTTTTTCTCTATTATCCCTTTGCAAGTGACAGGATGTTCCCTACAAAGCTTGCAGAAGTGGATCCTATACAGTGGTTTCAACAAGAAAGGAGAGAAAAAAACATGTGACCTTGAATTTTCACAGTGTCAGCTCTCTGTGCACACTAACTGGTGTACAGAACTGATCAAGGAAAAGGCACTCTCTAGGTCTCCAGCTTAAAGGTCATGAGGGCTGATGTGTTGCCCAGAGGAAACAGAGAGCTAAGCCAGTTAATTTTGTGGGCATATGTGTGATAATAATCAGCCCAGTGCTAAGCAAATATGAGTTTAAAATGCAAACATAAGATAGATGCTAGGAATTTGCATAAAGGTAGAGGACAGCATGATTTTGAAGATGATTTAAACCACAAAACAGAGGAAAATTACAGGGAGCAACTCTATGCAATTTATGCTTCCCATAAGCAATGAAATAAAAGTAAATAAAATAAATGATGAACAAGAGATAGATTAGTAAATAATAGTTTACTTAAGTAAATAAGGAATAAATGATAACGGACAACATGAAAGATACAGATACCAAAGGAGCCCAAATCTAAGGAACATAATTGGAAGAAGCAGAGCCATTTAAAGAATTTAAAATGGCAACAGAAGCAATAAAAGAGCAAAGTTAACCTTACAGAAAACTAAATCCTGGTTATTCCATCTAACTAAATGTATGTCCAAAGATGTATTTATCATCCTGGATGTTGTCAATTAAGCAAAGATGTCAAGATTATACTATGACATGGAAGTAGGAATAAATTAAGTGAAAAATAACCTTTTCCAATGATGGAAATTATCTAGAACATCAGAGACAGACAGTTGGGAGGTAGGGGATTGTCCCATCTGTGTATTAGTGGGCATGACAAAATGATTGCCATGTAAATAGCCATGTGGGCAATGTGAATTTTTTTAAAAATATTTTTTAGTTATAGATGAACACAATATCTTTATTTTGTTTATTTATTTTTATGTAGTTCTGAGGATCGAACCCAGTGCCGCACATGTGTGAGGCAAGCGCTCTGCCACTGAGCCACAACCCCAGCCCCGGCAATGTGAATTTTGATTGAAAATTTCATTTAGATAATCTATATGTAGTAGTATGAAATAATGTAAAGAAACCTTGTGTGCTCTTTACCTAGTTTCTGCCCATGGTAATGTCTTAAAAATCTATAGTATGCTATCACAATCATATCAGGATTGATAAAATCCACTGAACTTATTCAGATTTCCCAAATTTTACCTGTCATCGTGTGGATTTAAAAGCACTGGAACCAACACATAAAAGTGAGATCTACTTACTTGGATTGGTTCCCAATCTTACTGCCTTTACTAAATTGATCACCAAACCTCCTGTCGATATACTGATCCATGATTGTGAAAGTGCTTAGGAGGGTGCCAGCTTGGGGAGCAGCACTTTACGAATGTTAGCTGAATCTGAAATTCTAGTCACTAAGGGGACCCTAGGCCTTGAAATTGTATGTATGGTCCCAAAACACTGTGAATTCATTGTGTTCTATTCAAGATTCCAAACATAATCTGGGATGGAGAACAGAGAGAGGCATCAGTTTTACTTTTCTCAGAGAAATAACTAGCTTTTAACTATGGCCCAAAGCAGCGTCTGAACACTAATCTAAGAATAATTTCCCTCATCTTTGGATAGCACTAATCTTTGCGATCAAAGGTCACACAAGGGTAGAGTGGTCATTGCCTAGTTACATGGTGTGGATATGGTGAATGGCAACTTGAGGAACAACGTGCCAGTGTCAGGAGATGAGCTCTGAAACATTCTGTTATAGTCACTGTAGAAGACAGAAATTCAAGGTTTGCAAATGGCCTTTATTCTGGTACCAGTATGAATCTTTCTGAACACTGAAAGGATGGTAGTGCTGAAAATAGGAAATCACTAATATGCTGAGGAACTCATGGATTCTGGATGGAGGGGGCACTGTTGGTAATCAAGTGCTTGATTCATGTTCTCATGAGTTGATTTGAATGAATTTGAATTTTTCAGGGTGACTGAAAATTTTGAGGTGCTCTCTTGAGTATTGCATGTATTGAGTATATGCTTTTTTTCAGTCTTGGATCTAAGGCTGGCACAAACCTAACCAAATTAAAACATTTAAAGCCAAGCTTATTTTATCTTTTTAAAGCAGCATTTCTCATCTCTAAATTTTTGTCCCCTTGTAATAATCATAAAAACTCTCTTCTTATATCCATATGTGAATATCATATGAGCCACCTTTCCCCAGGAATCATAAAAAGTTGTTTGTATTATAAAAGGGTAGATTAAAAAATTGTTTAGACTTATGTTAAAATACTACATGAGCTTCTTTGTTTTGGGGGGTGGGAACTCAGGGGCACCCCACCACTGAGCCACATGCCCAGCCCTATTTTGTGTTTTATTTAGAGACAGGGTCTCACTGAATTGCTGAGTGCCTCGCTTTTGCTGAGGCTGGCTTTGAACTTGAGATCCTCCTGCTGCAGCCTCCCTAGCTGCTGGGATTACAGGTGTGCATCACCCAGCCTGTATGAGCTTCTTGATCCAGTTTCAAAGATTTAGGTCCTTGACTATTGGGTTTTGTTGCAACCTGCATGAGCAGGGGCACTAGGAGTGTGCTCCAACAGAAATTAGCTAAGATGCTTCCACTTTCCTTGTTTGGCTGGGCTATAGGTAATATTTCAGCACACATAATAGTGCTTTTCCAGGAGCTGTTTTCTGATCAATTGGTTAGCACTCTGACCATAAAGTTTAATATAAAATTGCACTTGGCCATTATTCTATTGTCAAGGAAAACATGACAAAAAACACAACCTACTACTGTTTTTATTTATGTCCATAAATATTCTCTTTCTGGATAGCAATAAAACAAAATAAAAACTGCAACATAGGTCACAGTTCTATGCAGTCCATGTGAATAGACTCATAGAGGAGGGAGCTAGTAGGGGCTTTAGGAATTGTTTGGTTGAGTTTCCCTCATTTGGTAAGAAAACCAAGGTAAAATAAATGATTAAAATTAATGACTCTAACCATTAATTAATGATTAATGATTCCTGATTGTCAGTCTAGCAATACTTCTGATATATTAGGGACTCCCGTGTGTACCTTAGATACTTTTGTGTTTATTAATAAGCAGTCAAGATTTAAACAGATATTTAAATCATGTTCATAGTATGCTTCCATAAAACCATAAAAGCTAGATACTGTCATCATTCTTATTTTAAAGATGAGAACACGAGGTTTAGATGACTTATGTGATTCATCCAAAATTCAGTTCTCCAGAAAGTGGCATAACAGAGACTGAATTTTGATCTTTTGATTCCCCAAACCATAGTATCTCCACTGTACTATACAGTTTTAGCAAAGTAAGGTAGAGTGTTTTAGTCATCTTTGAATAGGATATATGTTTTTATTTGCAAACTAGTTGGTATTTGTAACATGACTTTGGATGTGATCCCATCTCATATGGCCACAACAAAGTGCCAAACTGAAATGGAATCAGTACTGTTCAGTGGTTGAAAACCCAGCACTGTGCCACTTACTAGCTCTGTGACGTGGGGCAAGTTCTTGAACCTCTCTATGACCTCAGTTGACTTGTTTGAAAAAGGGGGACATTGTCTACTGCAAGGAGTTGTCATAAATAAGATGATGAGGTTAAATATGTCTGTGGTATAGCGAAAAGGACTCATTCCTGGTGTCTAGAGGAGGAAGGGAAAGAAGGGAGAGTCTCCTGGTAGGCAGTACTTCTGAAGATGACAGGCTGTAATTGTGCTTTAGGGCAAATCTTCCTTGAGGCTATGAATTCTTAGTAACTCTAATGTAATAGACCCAAGGACAATCACCTCATCATAGGAATGTTAATAGAATTTGTATACAGTACATTAACAAAAAAAAATTTATCCACTAGAAAGCAGGAAAGCATAGTACATAGAAAACATGAATAATGTATATTTTAGAAAGTATAGCAAATGAGTTTCATGAAGTGAGATGGTAGGAATTAGTATTAATATGGTTGTTAAAATAAGTGCACAGGGGTTACACTTGCTGGAAGACTGAAGGATGTCTCATTCCCCAAAGATATCTATATCCTAGTCCCTTGATCCTGTGAATGTTACCTTATCTGGCAAAAACAAAACAGACTAAAAAAAACAAAAACCCAGAAGACACAGATGTGATTAAATTAAAGCTTGTGAGATGGGTGATTATACTGGATATTGGAGTGGGCCCTATCACAGGTGTCCCTATAGAACTGAGGTAGAGGGACATTTAATATGGAGGGAGAAAAAGTAATGTGATTTCAGAGATGGAATTTAGAGAGAGGTAGCTATAAGCCGTGGAATGCCAGCAGGCACCAGAAGCTGTGAGAGACAAGGAATAGATTCTCCCCTTGAGCTCTGTGGGGTGTGGTGGCCCTGCTGACACCTTGATTTGGGCCTAGCTAAGCTGATTGCAGACTCTTCCCTTCAGAAATTGGAGAAAATAAATTTCTGCTGTTTTAAGTCACAAACTTTTGGGAATTTGTTTTAGCAACCACAGGAAACTAATAACAATTAGAAGAAAGAATCTCCCAGATAAAAATGGAAGACCCAACAGCATGTTTTTCATGAAAAGCATAGCAGTGATATTCAAGATGTGAATAAAATAAGCAGTAAGACTGATATTATGTACATATGAATTTGATACTTACAAAACAGAAAAATGTATCCTTTCTGAATTCACAAAAACATTTTAAAATATTGAGCATTTGCTAGGCCACAGAGAATAATCCAAATAATTAATATTATGTATAATTATATTATATATTAATCATAATATAAGAATAGAAACCAGTAGAAAAATTAATAAAAATATTTTCTACAATTGAAAACCTAAATAACTCATTACCAAATAACCCTTTGATTCAAAAGAAATTATAAGAATTTTGGAATAGCTAAAATTGAATGAATAAAAATACTACATTTCAACAATGGTAGAACATTGATAAAAATATTTATAGAGAAATTTATAATTCTAAGTATTTTTTATCAGAAAAAACCATGAAAATGATCAAAGCTAATATTTCAAGAGTGTTTTTAATAAGAGCAAAACCCCTCAAAAGGAAACAATGAGTCAATAACAATGAATAAGAGAAACAACAATCAAAATAGTAACAAAAATCAAAAACTATTACCTTGAAAGAATTAACAAGTAAATGACAATAGTAATTTCAGTTAAAGAAAACAAAAAAGCAGATAAATTTGAAATGCAGAATATATAGGGACAAATAGCTACAGATAGAGTAGAAAATAATAAAGAGAATTATGGACCACAAAATAGATATGGGAGAATAGATTGTTTAATAAATCATGTTAGAAAAGTTGGCTTACTATATGAGAAAAATAAAACTGGATCCCAATTAACACCATATATTTGGACTCCAGATTTCTCTAACTTCAAGTAAAGGACAAAGCTACAAAGGTAATTAGAAAATTAGGTTATATCTTTATGACCTTCAAGTCAAAGAAGAAATTCTATACGGCAAGATACACAATGATTTGATTATATTAAAATAAGGATTTCTGTTCTAAGGAGGAAACCACAATGTAAACAAATGACAGATTTGGAGAAGATATTATAATGCCCCAAACTAACAAAAACTTAATATTTGAAACAAAGAATTTTTGAAATTAATAAGAGAAAATAGAATGTTTCCATTTTTCAATGGAAAATGGACAAAGGTATAGATGAGCATATGATTTCTGGAAGATGAACCCTCAAAGGCTAAGATGCTTATGAGGCAATGTGCAAACTCATTAGTATATAGGAATATGCAAATGAAAACATTATTATTCTAGGAAAGTTGTATAAAGATCAATTTGGGATGTGGGGCCACAGGACCCTGGTACACTGCCGTAGTTATACAAACCAGGAAGCCTTTCTGGAGTACAGTCTGGCAGAAGTCAGCCAAGTGAAGTACATGTATGTCTCATGACCCCGTTGTGCAGTCTATGACTAGATATCATCTTGGAGAAAAATCTTACCTAGGTCCACAGAGGATGAAGATGTGCATTGTACTGGAGCAGGAAGTTGTAGGCAATCCAGATTTCTCACTGGGATGGTGGATGAGTGAAATGTGGTTGATGCACGTTTTGTTATATTATCTACAAACTAGATACATGCTCAGCAACTTGACTAGGTCTCTGATCATAATAATGCTTCTCTATTATTTTTACTGCTTACTACTTCTCATGGTTAAGGTTTTAATGTAAATATTATTTCCTTTGAGAAGCCTTTTGTGGTGGTGTAAAGATGACCACAAATTCTTTGCTTGTCTTCCCATCAAAGGGAGTTGCATCTCCTTTCCTTGATTCTGTGCTGACCTTAGTGATCTGCTTGATTACTGGATTGTAGTGAAAGTTATGCTATGATAATCTAGTTCCAGCTACTAAGAGGACTGGCAGGTTCTATCCTGTGATCTTAAAGCCCTGAGCTACCATCTAAGAAGTCTAAATACTCTGGGGAACCATGCCCCAGACTAAGGAAGCTCAAACCACATGGACAGACAACAATGGTCTTCTACTCAGAAACCTCAGATAAGTTCCATCCAATATCCAGAAAAAAACAGTCAACTGTGTGGACCTTGGATATCCAGCCCAGGTGAGCCTTCAGATGACTCCAGCCCCACTTGCTACCTTGAACTGACCACAGGAGAGACCCTGTGATGGTTAATTTTACATGTCAACTCCACTGGGTCATGGTGCTCAAATATCTGGTCAAAGGTTATTCTGGATGTTCCTGTGATGGTGGTTTATTTTATTTTATTTATTTATTTATTTTTTAATAAAATGGATATTTAAATCAGCAGAGGAAGGTGGGTGAGCTTCATCCTACATTAATGAAGACCTTACTTGTATGAAGATTTGCCTGCTCTGAGCAAGAGTAGAGAATTCTGCTAGCAGATGTCCCCTGGACTCAAGCACTCCCCTGGCTTCCAATCTGTAAGTCCCCTTCAGATCTGGGGATTTATTAAGTCTCCACAATTTTGTGAGCCAATTCCTTAAAATCTCTCTACAACACACACACACACACACACACACACACACACACACACACACACATGTTGTCGGTCTGCTTTTCTGGGAAACTTTGACTAAACCCCAAACAAAAGGTGCTTAACTGAGCCCAGTTCATTCCCAGAATCATGAAATATATGTCTTAGTCTTTTTTCTGCTGTTACAACAGAGAACTGTAGAGTGCGTAATTTATAAAGAAAAGAAATTGATTTCTCACATTTCTGGAAGTAAGGAAGTCCAAGATTGAAGGGCTAAATCTGTGAGGGCCCTTTTGCTGCATCATGACATGGTGGAAGGCATCACAGGACAAGAGAATATATGTTCCAGAGAGGGTAGGATTAAGAGAGTATGTGGAGAGAGTTCACTTTT